>BSBK01006598.1:0-35000 GCA_027943335.1 Chamaecyparis obtusa | reverse complement strand
CATCACCCAAATTTTCAACCTCATCCGGGGCCTCTAAAGCCTTCAAAATTGAGTTTGAAGTTTCTGTACCCTGCTGCCAATACCAAAAATCTTCAATATCTTCAAAACTACACTTGATCTAGCCATGAAACTTTTCTGGCAGGCTGATATGAATGAGATGAACCTCCATATGTAAAATTAGACATTTCGAGATCGTAAGACCAACTTACTAAAAATAGCAAGTTTCCATAAATAGCAACTCTACACAAGATAGCCCTTATTGAATACAAAAACATAAATATTTTTGGGTGATGCAAGATTGCTCTTACACCCAGGATGCTCCTACATCAGACACCCGGGGTAATTTGAGAAGTGACCCTATCACGACTCAGGTGTGCAGAGGAAAACCAAGACAATTAACCTCCTCCTTTGTTAGCCATGATGAATCTTCAACAGGTCATCCTTTCCATTTGACCAAATACTCTTCATATGTCTTGTTCCTTGTGCTTCTGCCAACACGACTGTCCAGTATGTCTTTAATCTCCTTGATATTTGAACTAGTTGCTGGAATAATCCACTATGCTACTGCAACCTCATCTTCAACACCTCCTTCATGATACTCTGTCAAATCTAAAATGTTAAACACTGGTGAAATATTCAGCTCAGTAGGCAATCCTACCTCATATGCATTTCTTGAATCATGTTTCTTCAGTATCTTACATGGTCCAAACTTCTTCATTTTCAACTTGTTATATGTACCAACTAGAAACCATTCCTTCCACAAATGAACCATGACTTCATCCCCAACCTAAAATTCTTTATGCCTCCTTTTCTCATCTGCCTTAGTCTTATACTACACATTCATCTTGGTAATATGCTTCCTCACCTCCTCATGGATGTTCTTCAAATATTCTGCAAAACCCTCAGCTTCAGCACTACTAATTTCTCCTTTATCTATCTTTCTCAACTCAGATGCATTTCTTGGAATACTTCCATATACAATCTGGAATGGTGATTTACCAGTGCTCCTGTTGACAGAATTATTGTATGCAAATTATGCCTATGGTAAAATCAAATCCCATCCTGTTGGCTTATCTCCAACCAAACATCTCAGTAGATTTCCCAAACTTCTATTCACCACCTCTGTCTGTTCATCAGTCTATGGATGATGTGATGAACTGAACTTCAAATCTATCTTCAACTTCTTCCACAATGTTCACCAGAAATATCCAACAAACATAGTATCTTGATCTGAAACTATGGTCTTTGACAAACCATGTAGTCTCACCACTTCTCTGAAAAACAATTCTGCTACATGAACATCATCATTAGTCTTCTTGTAGGGAATGAAATGTGCCATCTTTGAAAATCTGTCAACTACTACAAAAATTGAATCATGTCCCCGCTGTGTCCTCGGTAAACCAAGAACAAAGTCCATACTGATATCCTCCCAAGGCTTCTCTGGTATAGGTAATGGCTGATACAACCCTATATTTTGCTTCACTCCTTTTTCCATCTGACATACTCTACAACTTTGTACAAACTTCTTCACATCTTGTTGCAATTGTGGCCAATAATAATTCTCACCAACCAAAGCAAGGGTTTTATCATGACCAAAATGTCTAGCCAATCCTTCGCTATGCTTCTCCTTGATGAGATTCTCCCTCATAGAAGTTCATGGAATGTACAACTGACTCCCTCTAAATAGCATATCATCTTGGATGATAAAATCCAGCCATTTCGTCCTATCTAGAGTAACAAGTTCTGTACAAGCTTTCTAAGCTTCACCAAAATCAAGATCCTCTGGATACAAATTCTTAAGTTCCTTGAACCCAACCACTTCAATCTACATCTCTATCAGCAATAGTTGCCTTCTGCTAAGAGCATCCACAACCTTATTAGACTTTCCACTCCTATGTTTCAAAACAAATGTATAACTCTGCAAAAACTCAACCCATTTCAAATGCCTCTAATTCAACTTTCCTTGACTATTCAAATATTGCAACACTTGATGATCAGTATACAAAACAAACTCCTTAGGAAGAAAATAATGTCTCCACTTCTTTAATGCCTAAACTATAGCATAAAATTCCTGATCATAGATAGAATATTTTCTCTTGGCATCATTTAACTTCTCACTGAAATAAGCAACAGGTTTACCTTCTTAGCTCATAATAGCTCCTATTACAGTACCACTAGCATCACAATCTACTTGAAACACCTTATTAAAATATAGAAGTGCTAAAACAGGTTGTTCTGTAACTTTTTGTTTCAACAATTGAAAACTCTTTTTTGCCCCATTAGTCCACTTAAACTCTTTTCTATCCCCTCTCATTATTTCAGTCAAGGGTCCACAAATACTGCTAAAATTTTTGATAAAATTTTTGTAAAAGCTAGCCAAACCATGAAAAGATCTTACCTTAGTAGCACTCCTTGGAGTAGGCCATTGAAGGATAGCCCGCACCTTCTCTGGGTCCATTTTTAGACCTACTGAAACTACAAATCCCAAATACACTAACTCTTTCTTTACAAAACTGCACTTCTTCAAATTAATCAATAATTTCTCATCTCTCAACTTCTCAAACACCATACGAATATGCATCATATGTTCCTCCAATGTCTTACTAAAAATCAAAATATCATCTAGGTAAACAATGACAAAGTTACCCAAAAATTCTTTCAGAACCTCGTTCATGAGCCGCATGAAAGTGTTCGGTGCATTGGTTAGCCCAAAAGGCATGACTAACCACTCATACAGTCCTTCCTTTGTCTTGAAGGAAGTCTTCCATTCATCTCCTTCTCTGATCTGAATCTGGTGATATCCACTCTTCAAATCTATCTTTGAGAAATACACAGCCCCACTCAAACAATCCATAATATCATCCATTCGTGGTAATTGAAACCTATACTTGATTGTGATCTTGTTTATTACTCTGGAATCTGTACACATCCTCCACTCTCCATTCTTCTTTGGTGCTAATACCGCTCGTACAACACAGGGACTCAAACTCTTTCGAATCAACCCCTTCTGCAATAACTCATGTACTTGTCTGTTCAACTCTTCACTTTCTGCTGGTGTCATTCTGTGTACTGCCTTGTATGGAAAATTGGCTCTTGGAATCAAATCCATTTGATGACTGATCTTCCTTACCAGTGGTAATCCATCAGGTACATTATCAGACATAATATCCTGAAACTCATTCAACAAATTTGCAACCTCTACAGGTACATCCTCTACTTCTTCTTTACCAACTTTTGGAATTAAAGAAAAACACACATGCTCATGCCTCATACCATCTAGGAATTTTCTTCCATCAACAAATGTTATTCTTGCATTACCACATACCTTTTCTTCGGTCTCCTTCAATGGCTTTAGCTTATGTTGCACTCCATCCTTTGTCAGGGAATAGGTATTCGCACGACCATCATGTATAGCACATCTATCAAATTGTCACGGTCTACCCAACAACATATGACATGCATCCATAGAGATGATATCACATAGTACTTCATCTTGGTACCTACCAATCTTAAACTTTACCACGCACTGTTCACTAACCATGACCTTGTGGTCATCCTGCACCCAGGCAATCCGGTATGGATGTGGGTGTTTCTATCTCTTGAGCTTCAACTTTGTCACCATATCTTCTGACACCAAATTGTCAGTGCTTCCACTATCGATAATCACATCATAGCATTTATCCTCACACTTGCATCAAGTGCAAAATAGGCTCCTCCTTTGTTCAGGTTCATTCTCACCACTCAATAAGACTCTTCTGTTAATTAGCATTTCTCCTCTTTCAGCATCTTCAAAATTTGATGATCGAGCATCTTCATCTACATGTGCAACTCTGGCCTGGCCTTCATTTCTCCTGTCTATTCTACCTTGGTGCTGAGGACATTCAAATGCCCTATGACCTTCTTCTCCACAATCAAAACATGTTCCATGGAAGCCTCCTCTTCTAGATCCTTGTCCTCTTCCTCTTCCTCTCTGATCTCTATTACTCTGATCCTGGAAATGATTGGAATTATTTCCTCTCAGATTCTGACTGCTATTGGCCTCATCCTTCTTTTTCGGATCTTCATTTCAGCCACCATATGACCGTCCACTAGATCTTCCACCATGACCTCTTCCATTTTGTTTGCTCTCAAACTTCTTGTTCAGCTTTTCTTCTACTTTTAGGAAAAACTGGTATGCCTCCTTAATACTATTCATTCGATCCAGATTCAACTCCTCCTGAATGCTTGGCCTTAACCCATTAAGGTATTGGGCAACTTTCTCCTTATCAGCTTCTGCATGGCCTGTTCTGATGAGGAGTCGATAGAACTCCTCTGTATACTCCTGAACAGATCTTCCTGCTTGCTTCAAACTTTGCATTTTCTTTAGTAGGTCAAGCTCATAATCAACAGGAATGAACTGTCACTTCAATTTATCCACCATCTGATCTCATCTTGTGATTCTATCTTTCCCCCTTCTATTTCGCTCCAATTGAATTTCTTGCCACCAGATCTTCGCATGACCTTTCAATCTAGCCTTCACAAATTTGACCCTATCAAGATCCTCAACATCTTCATACTCAAAATATTCCTCACATTCATTGATCCAGTCAATAAATTCCTCTGGGTTAAGATTTCTAGAAAATGTAGGAACCTCAATCTTAGGTCTTTTCCCAATCTTGGAAATCACTCGAAAAAGTCTTTCTTCCTCCTGGTTCACAATTTTAGCTTCTCCTTCTTGATATTCTTCTTCAGCTTCATCCTCGCTTTCATCTCTAACATTAAGATTCATTCATCTGTGAATCTCTTCTTGCAATGCTTGCACTTGTCTCTACAGCTCTCTAACCTCAGGTGTCACAACACCAACTCTTCCACCACATTCTCTTCGTGGAGGCATTTCCACGATGCACACTGAAACCCTAACCACAGTCCTAGTGCAAACTGCCTCACAGTCGGCGATCTATTTACACACTCAAGAACCTAGCTCTGATACCACTTGATAAAGGGTGCTCCCCTTAATACCACAAGCACATAACAGAAATAGAGAAACAACAACAATAATATGCAAGAACAAAAAATTGGCTTCTTATTATCTCCACAAATGTGGAATTACAAACTTTCAGAATTACAATATGCAAAGCCACATGGGCATTCCCTTACAATATTCTATAGGACAAAGCCTCGAATCAATACCTAGATCTACTACCCAGAACTACCCTAGACAACACTACGGGCCCTCTTTATATAGGCAATTTCCACCGCCCGAGAAGGTTCTAGAAATTTAGCCTTTAGGGCCGACCAAACTTAGAATTATTTTATTTTACAATTTGTTACATCAAAGTTGGCTCAAAATAAGTTTTGAAACCCAAACAAAAATTTTGAAGAAAAATTATTTTCTGCCATTTCAGGTGACCCAACTTCTGAAGACCATAAGTCATCGCCCGTTGACCCGATTGCCTATTATAAACCTATTCTGGAAATGCCACGAAGTTCTCTACAGGCTTGACCAGTGCAAAGCACCTATTACCCAAATTTTCAACCTCATCCAGGGCCTCTAAAGCTTTCAAAACTAAGTTCAAAGTTTTTGTACCCTGCTGCCAATACCGAAAATCTTCAATATCCTCAAAACTACACCTGATCTAGCCATGAAACTTTCCTGGTAGGCTTATATGACTGAGATGAACCTCCATATGTAAAATCAGACATTCTGAGATCGTAAGACCAACTTACTAAAAATAACAAGTTTCCATAAATAGCAACTCTGCACAAGAGAGCCCTTATTGAATACAAAAATAGAAATATTTTTGGGTGATGCAAGATTGCTCTTACACCCAGGATGCTCCTGCATCAGAATCATACTATAATCATGTAAATTTAAATTATTTACCTGATTTTATCATCAAACATGTATTCACAATCATATAAACATGTATTCACAAATCATATAATCCTTAATACTCAAAGTAGTAATCATGTCTAGTCTTGAGTATAAGTATCATCCTTAGAGTTGGTAAAAAATTTAACCCTGGATGGAAAGTGGATAACTTTTTCAAAGATATCTGAGGCATTATGAATAGCTTGCAGAGGGTCACCATCACACACATCTATAGGGAAGGAAATGTGGTGGCTGATGCCAAGGTTGCTATCAGTCTGCAACTAGAAGGGATTATATGTTGGAGAGTTGTTGGTTAGCTTGCCCAGAATACTCAAGACCTACTAAGGCAAGAAATGAGAGAAACTAATTTTCAAACTCATGATGTTTAAAAAAGAAAGCTTGGTTGGGACACCTTAAGATTGGGCTGGGTGCAGTGCATTCTAATGACAACTTTAAAGTATTCTTTTTTCTACCACATGGATTACTAGGGGCATAATTGTAAGTATGAAATAGGCATGACATGGCTGATGTGGCTGCTGGCTACGAACTGGGCTTCTAAAAACAATCATTATTTTAATTGGGCTCTGGGCAATAAATTTTTGGAGGTTGGTGAAAGATACGAGGTGGATTTTTTGCAGGGTAATTATTATTTTAAGTGTGGGTTGATGGGTACTTCTCACATTTTAACCACAGTGGTACTCATGGCTAAGATTTGTGAAATCCAAGACAATCAAAGCATTAATCGCTCCTTGCTAATTGACATGACTTCTAAACCCCTATTCAACTTTCTTTTTGGATTTCATTATCTGAGCTATGGGATTCTTCGAAGAGTCAATGTTGGTGAAAGTATTCTTCTCCTTGGCTTCTCTCTCGTTCCTGGTTTTCTCTATAGACAACCTTTTTGGAAGATTATGGGTGGGGATAGAAAAAGAATCCAACCAGACCGGATTGAGGATGAGTTCACCTTAGATTCCATGGTCATGTACTTCTACCATGAGGGAGGTATTCTTTCATTCATGGAGCTCCTCCAAGGCCACGATGAGATGATTTCTAGATAGGTTGCCAAGACTTGGAATGATAGGAAAGTCACCATCAATGGCATCACCTTCTAGGTCAATGAAGAGGTTATTGGGTAGGCTATGGGCATGCCTACAACTGGTAGGAAGTGGAAGAAGATGGCTAAAACCCAGGCAAAGAAAAAAATTGCACAATTCTTCAAGGATGGCCCCACCCCCACTCTAATAAATGGTGGCTACATTGTTACAGACCTCCCAGATTTTTGGCCAAAAATATGTAAGCTCGTGATGAAGTACTTTACTCTGGAGGGTCGATTTGGTACATTTTATAACTCACCTCCCCTTCCTAAATCATTTTCATCACAAGCTATTAATCTCTTTTCCTTTCTTCCTACTGCATTCATTAGAAGCTAATGCGAAGAGTGTTAATGAAGCCATTTCCCTTAGCAAAAGCCCTATTTATCTTCACCAGGGTCTCAGCCTTTGGCTTTATAACTTTCAGCGTGCCATTTTTCCTGCTCTTCCTCTGCAAGTTTCGCACACCTCCCATCATCCTATGTTTCCCTGAGTTTCCCTTAACTAAGGTATCCCCAACCCCACTGATTCTAAGGATGAGGTGACCCCTTCTTCTAGCCTTATGTTCGTTGAAACTCAGCCCACTCCCAGGTCTCTAAAGTATTCCCTTAACCTGGGAGATGACACCCTAGCCGCTCTCAATAAATAGAAAATGATTGTGATTAACCTAGACTGTGGCCCTGCTTTTGAGCCCCCACCTACTTCTACTCACTGCTCTACCCACCTTGCTAAAGAACAAGTTAAAAGAGCCATTAGAGAGCTCATGTCTAAGGAGGAGGTTTCTGTTCTGAAAGAAGGTTCTATTGGATCCCCTAGCAAAGAGAGCCTGGGCAATGATACTGTCGAGGTGGAAATTTAGCCTGAGGGAGCTACCTAGACTATGGTGGTTGCAGAGGAGGTGAATGAGAAGGACCCTAATGAGAAAAAAAGGGCACTCTTCTAGTGACATTATGGGAAAAATTAAATTCCAAGTTGATACCATGGAAACACAATCTTGAATCTCACTAAGGACTTGGAAGCAACTAATAGATGGTTAAAAGATGTGAGTAAATTTTCTCTTAAGTTTATGTACACCTCTGCCACTACTCTTTGTTTCCTTAATGAGAAGGCCACGAAGGATATAAAAGCTATCAAAAGAAATCATGAGCTCTTCAATTTCCTCAATGAGGAGTGGTCCAATATTCTATCGTCGAAGCAATTATGGACTGGAAAATAGCATTATGGGATCCTGTGAGTAGAAGGTTGGAGAGTGCTACTGGATCCTTGCCTCCCATTTTGTTTTTCTATGTTTATTTTAGTATGCTTTATACTCTGGTTTGGGTTTTTAGCCCTGCACGACACCTAGCTTGGTTAAAGCTAAACTTTATCAATACTCTCGTTATGTGGTGGTGTTTGTTTTCTTGTTTCTTTTTTTTTATCGAGGTAGACTTCTATGCTTCATGTTGCATGCTGCAATCTTTGGTGATTAAATCTCTATTAATTCCTTAGTTTTCCTTTTGTTCTATTGGGTCATCACCCTTTTTTTGTTGTTGTTTTAATCAAAAACAAATTTAACCCTTAAGTGGTTATAACCAATTAACCTATGATAATCATAAACATAGATAATGAGCATCTCACAAAGAAACATATAGGTCTAGTAGGTGATCCCATCACATCAAGGTCCTAAAATATCTTGGAAACACAAGAAGATATAAAGGGACATACTTATATAATATTTATCATTTCCCAAATTAGAATGTGAAGTTATAGTGGTTGAAAGGGAGTTGGGTTAAGAAAACACCTCAAGAAGGATCATTCTCTTACAAAAATAACCATTGAATCACATATAACACTTCCTAACTTCCAGTGAGAAAATCCATGACCTATTAGGGTTGGAGGGGCATTACAGATACTTTTAGCAATATCTTCTCCACTAAGACCAATATTTGTCAAGAATTCAAGGAGATTTAGGATAGCATTCAAAAGGAAGGCTATGATAAGATATAAAGAGATAAGGAAAATGAGAAGTTTGTTGAGTATCATGATATCATATCTAAAGAAGAGGTCTTCTATAGGCAGAGATCTCAAAATTTATTTTTGAATGAAGGGGATAGGAATTCAAAATAATTTTTCATGAATACTCTTAAGCATAGATTGGGGAATAGAATCTATAATATGATTATTAATGGATCAAGATCTAAAGATGAAGACTCAGTTAGAATGGAGGCTCAAAAAAAAATTTAGGATCTTCTTAAACAGGATATTGCCTTGGACTAGGAAGATCAAATGGGGTTCTTGGATTGTATCTCCTCCATCTTAAATGAGAACCATAATACCATTATTACTTCTATTCCATCTAATGCTAAAATTAAGAGGACTATCTTTTCTCTTGATGTGGACAAGTCTGCTGGCCCAAATGGGTTTCCCCTATTTTTTTTTCCAGAAGTTATGGGTTATAATTGAAAAGGATGCTACTAGTGCAATGAATGAATTATTTGGGTCCAAGAAAATCTTGAAAGAAATGAATGGCACTTTTATTTTCTTCATCCAAAAGAAACAAGGAGTTGATAAAATGGACCAATTCACACTGATAATTTTTTGTAATTTAGCTTATAAGATCATTTCTAAAGTGATGACTACTAGGATTCTCTTTAGTCTACCTTATCTTATATCCTGGCAATAGAATGGTTTTGTCCTAGAAAGGAATATTATGGATTTCATTATCTTTGTTCATGAATATGTGCATTCTCTAGTTATGTCCAAAAAGAAGGGCTTCCTCTTGAAACTGGACTTATCCAAAGCCTATGATAGGGTTGACTGAGATTTTCTAAAGAATGTGCTAAAGGCCTTTGGTTTCAATCACAAAAGTATGGATCTTATTTATTAGCTCATCTCTTCTACTTATTTTTTGGTTCTAGTAAATAGCTCTCCCACCCCCTTTTTTAAATCCTCAAGGAGTTTGAGGTAGTGGGACCCCTTATCTCCTATCCTATTTGTTATTATGGTTGAATTCATGGGAAGATATATTGAGAGAATGGTCCAGAAAGGGGATTTTAAGGGTCTGAATCCTTCGTCATCTATTTAGGTTTGTTCACATCATTAATTTGTGGATGATTTTGTTTTTATGGGGGAAGATTCAATAAAAAATGATAATAATATTAACAAGGCCTTGGATACCTATGGGTCAGCATCAAGACAACTCCTTATCTTGGGGAAAGGCTAGATGTTCTTCTTCAATATCCCTGAAAAAATACAAATGAGAATAAAGAAGATTATGGGGTGTGAGATGGAGTCTCCTCCTAGTACTTATTTGGGTCTCCCTCTTTTCCTAGAGTTCTTGATTCTTTTTAGAGTTTGTTGGTGGATAGACTTCACAACAAATTGATTGGATGGAAGGGTACTTTGCTAAGTGAGGTAGGTAAGATTCATATTCTTAGATCTACTCTTCAAAGTTTACCTCTTTATGACCTTAGCATTTACAAAATTCCTAGAAAGTATGGAGAGGCTATTGAAAAAATTAGAAAATGTTTTTGTGGACTAGGATGGAAAAATAGATTTAATGATGGCTCTTATTGCTTGGGAGAAAGTTTGTAGACCAGTAGATAAAGGGAGTTTAGGTCTATATAGAATAAGGAGCCTAAAATGACCATCTTCTTTCCAAGATGATTTGGAGATACTTCAATTCGAAAGGGGAATAGACTTCCGTTTTGGAGAATAAATAAAATAAGGAGATTCCTACTCTTCAAAGCTTTCTTAGTAATAAAACCATCCCTGGGGGATCCTTTATCTAGATAAATGCGTTAAGAAATAAGGAGATCATTAGAAAATGAGTTAAATGGAAAGTGGGGAATGAAAGGATTGCATAGTTTTGGGATGAGGTGTAGTTGTTGAATAATCCCCTAAAGGAGATTCCATAATGGAAGGTTTTTGAGGATTGATGCAAAATGAGGTTTGGCATTAAATTTGATGATTATTGGGAGAGAGACCATTGGGTTGATCTATATTTTATTGATCGGCTCTCTTGGGTAGGTTAATAAAATCCTAAACTCTTTGACTTTGATTGAGGAAGAGGATAGCCTTATTTGGAAGTATAACAATAATGGTAATTTCTCTATTTCTTCTCTCTATCATCAATACTTTGAGAATAAAACTGAACCTTGTTGGGCTAAAGCATGGATTAAAGGCCTTACTCCGAAAGTCATTTTTTTCTGTTGGATTATGCTCCAAAACAAGGTCATAACTATGGATAACTTGAGAAGAAGAGGATTCAATATGGGTAACATATATTACTTATGCAAATAGGATGAGAAAATTTTCAATCATATAACCATCCATTGCCCTTATGTTTGCAAGATTTGGGAAAAATGCTCAAAACTTCTTAATGTGGAACAGATCTTACATGAGATTTACAAAGATTTTTTACTTCTTGGATACCTCCTTCAAAGAATGAAACTATGATCAATGTTTGGAATTTTATTCTTCCCTATATTTTCTGGGGGTGGGGAAAGAAATAAATGATAGACTCTTCAGAAATAATGTCTCCAATGAAAAGGTGGTCTTTCATAAGATCAAAAGAGATATGTTGGAGAATCTTTATTTAAAGGGGAACATGATTGAACCTTCTAATATGGGGGATAGTATTTTCTTTTATAATTGGAATATTAAAGGTAATATGAGTAAGGTCTAGAAATAATCTTTGAGAAATGAAGCTAGATGGGATTTCCCTCCTAATGGGTGGATGAAGGTTAACTTCGATGGTGCCTTGAAAGGGAACCCATGGGTGGATAGTTGTGGCATGGTGATAAGAGATGAGCATGGTGTTTGCAAAGGCCTAAGTTCCATACCTTTAGGCATCCAAAATAATCATGTAGCAGAGGCTAATGTGGCCCCTCCATGGATTAGTTCTGGCTAAGGAGAACACTTGTAAGAAACTCTAGATTGAAGGTGATTCTTTAAACTTTTAAAGATGTTTAAATAAGGATTTTAACCCCTCGTGGACTATTTATAATGTTATGCATAAGGCACAAATATTAATTAGCTCCTTTGAAAAATATGTCATCATGATTAATTTTAGAGAAACGAATGCTCTTGCTGATTGGGTAGCTAACGTGGCTTGCAAGTAGGAGGTGATAATGAAATGGGATGATGGAAGTGATTTTGCTTTTGAGGAGAAATCATTAATAGATAGTGATTGTTTATGGAGCATGCAGGAAGTGTGCTAATTAGTTTTTTTAATGATGATTATTGATTACAAGGTGAGGCTTCATTATTTCTTTTCTTTTGAGAAGTACAATTTGATGACAATGCTTCTAATTTGGCACAGAATGTGGGTTATGTTTTCTAACTTTAGGGAAGCTAGTCTTTGTCCCAAATGCATTTGTAGTTTTAACAAAGATACGAAAAAAGGATACTAGAAAGATAATATGGGTGGAAGAAAGAAGAGATTTGAACCAGTGAATTGTGAGGAGTGGAAAAAGAACAAGGAGGTGTGGGATAGTTTGAAGAAAGGTAGGATGACATGATTTATGGAGAGGTTGCATGGTAGAAACCTTAATGTTTTGACATAGTTTTTCAAAACTTAGAAGAATGGGACAATTCTTGTGGATAATTAGCTAATGGAGGTTATGAAGGATATCATCACAGAAGTGACTAGTATGAGAATGGAAGGGTTAACATTTTACAGAGATAGGAGTATCTCTGATAAAGCTCCCAAGAAGATCCATGTTATGGAGTAGGGAAATGATGAGGCTGGTGAAGGAGGATACCTCCTACTACAACCTTAAGTGAATTTATTGACTGTGGAGGTATGTCTTACTTTCTCTCATCAACTATATCATTATCAATGGTAGATTTACTAGAGCATGTGGGCACCATTTTATGTTAAATAATTTTTGAGATAATGTGAAAATCAAACTTCCTTTTTATTTATTGATTTTGTTGGATTCCACCATTATTAGCCTTTAGAAGGACCCAAAAGAGAACCATGCCTCACATCAGGGCCTCATGCTTCTGGTGTATGATCTTCTCAAAAAAAAAAAGTGGAAAAACCTTTTTTGAAGGCTTACACTAGTGATGATGAGGAAATAGAAGGTGATGAGGAAGATAATATGTATGTGGAAGAAATAGAGGATGATGAGGAGGAGCCCTCTGAGGCCATTTCCTTGAAGAAAGCTAAGTTTAAAGGCTCTTCCTCTAAGAAAATCTAGAAGAGGGCTTTTGTGGAAGATTCTGACACTCAAAATGAAACTAAAGATGATGAGTATGAAGAGGAAAAGGGGAAACATGGTAATAAGGGGGAAAAGAGGTGAGATCATGGGCAACAAGAAATAGAAAAAAATGGTGAAAAGTACCAGCAAGAGGAAAATTATTCTTTCTTCAAAGGATGACAAGAATCTATAGCAGGAGAAGAGTATTTGGGAAAATAGTGGGGAGGAGAAAGAAGAAAAAGGTAGGATGGAGGTCGACATTGGTAATCTAGGTGAAGGGAATTTTATCCAAAGAATGAAAAGGATAATCCGCAAAATGTCTACCAGGTTATGGATGATATTATGGATAGTATTGACAAAGGCATTATAGGAACAAAGCTAAGGAGAATAATGTTAATGAGCACATTGAAAAATAAAAAGTGGGGTAAAATATATGACTAAAGATAAGAGTTGCTTGGTGCATTTTACCTACACACTGAGTAAAATGATGGATGATATTTGCAACATTAAAAAGAAAATGCAGGTGATGGGTTGTGAGGTTAACCTCATTAAGAAGGCCAGTTTTGGGGACAAACCAGTTGCAGAGTGCCTCAATGAAATGAAGGATGGTGGGTAGGGAAGAAATTTATGTTGAAATGGTTGATAAGGTCTATGAGATGGACAAAATACTGAAAGAGAAAGATAAAAAGGCTATAGATGGGGATTTTGAGGGAAAGCACCATAAGTTGTATAACAGAGTGGATATTTTAGAAGATGCCATGGCAAAAATTGGTGAGCAATGCCTTCTTAGTCTCAAAGCCTACACTGAACATGTTAAGATCTTGGTCGACAAGATGGAGTAGGAAAATGGAGAAAAAGAGGTTAAGGAGCTAAAGGACATTGGGGGACCATAAAGAAGTACATAGGTAAGCACCAAAAAAAATGGTACCAAAGAGGACAAAGAGGAAAAGGAGTTGGAAGAGCTCAAGAACTTAGCTCAATAGATGCAACTTATGATGAGTCAGGTTGAAGATCTAATGAAATGCATTTAGCTATCCTTTGTCATGTCTTTTTGTTGTCCTCGTCTGTGTTTTTTGGTTATAGTCTGATGTTATGATTGTTTACTTTAGTTTTTTCTTTTGTTCCTTGGTTCTACAACATAGTTTATGTAAAACTTTACTGCTATATTTTAAACTCTTTTTAATATTTTGGGTCCTTGTAAAACCTATTTTTACTTAATTAAAATGATGGGATCTATTATTTTGAACTATGAATATGGATTTACAAATAACTCTATCATTATAGATATTAGTGAACATGAGATCGATGAATTTAACTTATAATTAAAACAAAATTGGATGAATACAAGTGAACTCATGAATACAACTATGAATTTAATTATATTTAAAATAAAATTAGATGAATAAAAGTGAATGCATGAATACAACTACGAATTTAGGTTATATTTAAAATAAAATTGGATGAATAAAAGTGAACTCATGTTGTTTATAAAACCAAAATTGAATGAATACAACGGTGCATTGAACTGCATAAATAGTTTGTTTCTATGTTCTTGTAGAGGTCCTGCATCATAAACATGATTGTTGAAATGTTAAAATATATATATTTAAATGTAAAGTTAATTTAAATTCAATTTCATTTGTTTAAAATTTTTATCTCTAAATTATCTATACATATGAAAATAAGGCAAATAACAAAAACTTACGTGTATAAATTGGATTCAACTTAATGTGCCATCAACATCCTCTCTTTTTTCCAATGCATCTCTAATTGCTTCATGCTCTTTCATTGAAAGTGTCCATAATATTTTATTAAAAGGTCTCCCTTTGTATCTTTCCAATTTGATATTTGTTGCCGTTAAAAAATAGGAATAACACTATAATATTATTTTCTAGTTGGTAGTCTTCAAAATCTAGTAAACCATTTCTTCTTGTTAGGCATTTGTATAGCCATATACCAACTACCACAACAGACCCAATTGGATACTGAAAAACATGATCATCTACTTGATGAAACATAATTTTTTTCTTAGGTTCTACACATCGAGCTAGCCAATATTCAATCTACTCCTCATTATCCTCAGGTGCAACAACAACATACACATGTCCTGGAAAAAAAGTTAAGTACATGCATAAATAAAACTTGTTAGATTTATAATTCAAATATATTCATAAATTATATGACATACAAAAATAATATAATTTAAATTTTTAGAATAAATTGAATTAGATTACTAGGTTGTATAAGGTCTAAAACACGATCATAATCTTCTGATGCAAATGCATGATCCATGTCTTCTTTTATTATATCATCTTGATGTTGTGTCTCACTAGGTGTTAAGGAATTGTTTTCCATTCTTCAACCCATTCTCCATTCTTGCATTATTTTCATTCACCTGCAACACAAAATTGACAAAAACATGCAAGCTCCCTAGTCCATATAGTCCAAGTGTTAGACTTAGAACTCCTAAATGAATTACATTTAGCCATTGCACTAATTGCATATCACAATCATATCTTGAAAGGATATTCTTCTCCTTAACTAGCTGGAAAAAAATGTCTCATTATAGAGTTGTGACTTGATCCTGTAGAAAAACTTATTTTACACCATTCAACAATTCAACATGCATCTTTAAATTTTGATTTTCCTCAAATTTGAGTTTCTCTCTACAAAGGGATCACTTAACACATGCACCAAAATCATCATGTTCTCTCTTCCCGTGTCCTAACTAAAAAAAATCCAGATATGTTGGATATTTATTTTATTATGTGTCCTATTCAACTAATAGAATATTCAAGAATTCTTGAATTTTCCTGTGCAATTAATTGCCCATATTAGATGTTGTGTTATATGAGTTTTTCTCTCCCTTAAATTCTTATAAAAGGTCTTAAAGAAATACTAGACAGACTCTGATGAGTGTAATTTATTATCACTCATATAGAAATGGTACTCTCGCAATATTTTTTGATCCTCATTTGTAATATAAGGTGCATGCTGATAGACAATATGATCAAATGTTGTTACTTGCAGTGAATTTTAATATTGTGGTTGGCTCTAATCTTGTGGTGCACGCGTGTAGTTCTCTCCAAAGTTAACGACTGAAAGTATAATACCAATTGAAAATGTATTCCTGCATATGTAAAAATTTTCATCAAGCCAGCTTGCATTTTGAGAGTGTTTCACATAGTTAGGTATGAGCTTAATCTTGAATTCATTCATAAAAGCATGAACACTAATTTTTTTCAGTTATTAGATCATACCATTTTCCAACCTTTCCATCCTTCAATGGATACTCAATAGTTTTAAATATTTTTACATCAACTAATTGTTGTCTAAAATCAATTGAAATATTTTCATGCAACCATTCATTTAATAATGTAATATTGCCATATTTCATACATCACATACACCAAAAACATATGCTTTCAAAAGATAAAATTTCTCATTAGATGGGTTACAAAACAAACTTTCTATAAATTCCTTTACAGTTTGAGAGGGTATATTTATACCACATTCCTGCAATATTTCATTAGTATGCATGGTAGAACATATAGATTGAAAAACATAATAATGATAATGAAATTGAACATAAGTCTTGTGACAAAAAGTGACTCTTTCCATGTTAGTCCTTACATACAATGGTTTACATTTTTCAAAAGATCTTTGATCAGTAATAATAATTAACACCTTATCATCCATAATTTTTTTATTCAATTCAGTTTGATTCATATACAATAGGTGTTTTGGATGTGGATCATGAATTTTTCAGCTGAATCTTTATTTAAGAACATCTTTGGCATTAGGTGATACTCTTTTATTATCATGGAAAAAATTTTCAATCAAAGTTTTGACTTCACCAGTAAGTTTCACGTCAGACCTTGGGAGTTTGTCACTAAAGGTCCATAAATGGTTTTCTGGATCACTTTCAAAGTTAACTCTTCTCTTTATAGCTCTTGCTACATTTTTATGATGAATATTAAGATATCCACTTATATTTGTAATCATTCTTTAATCAGTAGTAGTTTTTTAAACTAAAGTTGTTGTTGTTTATTTTTGTGTCGCATTACTATCTTTAGAATGAATTTTCTTTCCGATTGTGTCAAAGGAACTAGAAATAGTTGATACAAAATCTTTTAGAGACTTATTCTTCTTCTTGGATTTCACATAAATGCCTAACCTCTTCATCACTTTTCACATTTTAGTCATTTTAATTAATTGTAACATTAGTTGACATTGAAACCCAAATTTTTTGTTATAAATTTTTTTTCTAAACAATCTAGTCATGTGCATCCTAATCTATCTCCATCAATCCAAACCACGTAGATAGTGTAGCACATCACTTTTAATTTGAAACTATTCATTCATTTCATTATCATTCAAAGGGGTTTCTTTCTCAATTAGTGTTTCTATATCTACATCGACATTATTGATTTCAATTTGAATTAGGGTTTACATTTCAATTTCAATCGGGGTTTCACTTTCAGTTCCTTTATCATTATGATTAACATTACTAATTTATGTCGCAAAACTAAATTATTTATGTTGTAACCCACTTCTACCAAATGGTCAAGCTCTTTATCAAAATAAGTTACATTTGGCTCAGAAGACATACTTGTATCTAATACTGGATTAGAAGATGCACCTTACTTTCCTTCTATTTTATTTTCTTTCTCATCTTCTGCATCCATCATGGTGTCTTCATTGTTCTCTTCTTCTGAAATAATTGTTGAACTCGATGCAACAACATTATTTAGTTTTCAAATTACTTCTCTTCTTTCTCATTTTTTTTTTGCCTCCTCTCTATTTGCAGCAACTTCCTAATTTGTCAAAACCTTCCTTTTCCTCTTTCTACATTTCTTTGATCTCATGTTTTCACCAAAATTTGAATTCAAGGGATTTTCTTCGTGTCAAATCCAAAATAAGATAAAAAAGAGAATGTTGAGTAAAATTATTATATTTATAAAATGGATCAGTAAAAAAAAGATTGAATACTCATCAGTCATTGAGATCAAGCCCACCATCCAATTTTTTGTCTGCAATGGCTCTTTAAGAAATGAACACCTCTTATTTAAATAAAATGGGTGTCCATTTCTAAATCGGGTGCCCATTTCGGTTTCAATAGTCCAAATAGAAACAAACACTCATGTTTTAAAACTATGAGTGATAACTATACCACTACCTTGGTTTTAGGTTTGAGACAAGCTTGGTGGGGCAAAGCTTATGCTTGGACCTACAAAAATATGGCTAAGGCATTGAAATATAATTTTTTTTGCCTTGTCATAATTTTTTGGACACCTTCGGGCATGAATTTTCGACGAAACAAAAACCCATTTTAGTTCTTATTATATAGATTCTAAAAATATAAATTTAATAGTGATATGATAAATTTTAGTATTTACAATATTTATTAAGCCAATGTAGTACCTAAACTCAAAATAGTAAGGTTAACTAAAATTTAATAAATTATTTTATTTTACATTTTTTGAAAAATTAACTATATGACATCAATCTACATAGAATTTCCTTCTTGAGATAAAAAAAATGAAAAAAGTGAATTTATCATTGAATTATGGTGGTTGTACACCAAATATTTTGAAAATGTACTTTATAATCAATTAAAAATTAATAAAAGAAATATACAATAAAAAGAAAAAATATTCTCATCAATGTTCAGTGTTTTAGGTACCTTTCCCAAGAAGGATTTAGAAAAAATATTTATTTACTTCAAAAAAGGGTGGTTGTATGTACGTGTGTGGGTGTGGCGTTAAAATAGACATTTTTGAAAAAGTGGTTTTTAATCATTCCTTCTAAATTTTAATTTATACCATGTGGGTATTGAAATAAATTACATATTTGAAAAGTAGACTCTAAGCGCTACATTTTATATTACTCAAATTTTTTGAGATTCACTATTTAAGCTCCCCAAATTTCAACATCAATTGACAATTTTTTTTAAAAACAAGGAAAACATTTTCACTTTTTGCCCAAAAGTGAGACTCAACTTCTTGCAGCCGCCCATATGTAAAAATACTATGAATTTACTACTAGGAATTCATCAAACCCTAACTATTTACAACCAAAGAAATACCATGAAGCAATCAATCCAAATCCATAACCAATCTGGAAAACATGATGTAACTAATAGTTTTGAAAGAAAAGATGTAGAAGAGGTTTCCAAGCCCTACCTCAATCCACCAACTGATCTGAAACAACAAAATCCAATCAAAATTTCTATAAATAATCAAAGCTTTCAAAAATTCCTTCTATTCCAAATAAGAAGCAAAACCTCTAATTCCTAAAACCTGTGTGTTCTACAATGACCAAAAAAACTCTAATAATGAAAACTCGAGTTAAAAAGAGGCAAATCCGAATTAGAATTAGGAACTCAACTTCAACCTTGTTTTAATCAATTTCTTTTTTTTGCATATTTAATAAATTATAATAATAATTATATGTAGTTTTCTCTTAATAAGCCTTAACTCAAATTTTAACTTAAATTTCTAATTCAATTTTATTAAACTAAATGTGCAACTTAAATTTGCATATTAATAATTTATTAACAATAATATTTTTAACATATTAATAATTCTCAAATTGATAATTAAATATCAATTTATTAATTATGCTTTTAATTTTATTTTTTGATTGAATAATTAATTAAATCCTCTATTCATAAAATTGGACTTTTTAAAAATTAAATCTTTTTAATTAAAAAATGTATTAATTAACTCTCACTATTTAAATACTATCATATTAATATTTTTATATTTAATAAGATTTAATTATTTATTCACATAATCAAAACCATAAATCACTTAACAATAATTACACAAAATCACATCGAACCACATGCCATGACAACAAGAGAAACAACTCATTAAACCCAAAAACACAATAATCATACTCAAGCAAAGGGTTAAAAAATTTAGATCACCTTAACGAATTCAGACTAGAAACTCAATCTGATACTTGTCCATTAATTCTGGACATTAAATGGATTCGGTTGGAATTCGAATTTGTTTGTTACCTTCCCTCTCTTACAATTGAAATATTGTGATAGGGAATGCTCATCCTAACAATTCAGGGAAGTCGATTCTTGGTACGTACAAACCTGCATAAATGATGAGCACATATATATATATATGTATATATATGTATATATATGTATACATATATGTATATATATATATATATGTATATGTATATGTATATGTATATATGTATATATATATGTATAGATATATATAGATATATGTATATGTATATATTTTTATATATATATATGTATAGATATATATAGATATATATATATATATATATATATATATATATATATATATATATGTATATATGTATATATGTTTATATATATATATATATATATATATATATATGCATATAGATATATATATGTATATACATTATATATTTATATATATACATATATATAGATATAATATATATATATATATATATATATATATATATATATATGTATGTATGTATGTTGTATATATATATATATATATATATATGTGTGTGTGTGTGTGTGTGTCTATATATATATATATATACATATATATATATATAGATGTATATATATATATGTATATATATACATATATATGTATATATATACATATACATATGTATATGTAAATATATACATATACATATGTATATGTATATGTATATATATATCTATACATATACATATATATATGTATATGTATATACATTTATATATATACATATATATATGTATATACATATATGTATATATATACATATATATATATATACATATATATATATATATGTGTATATACATATGTGTATACACATATGTATATACATATGTGTATATACATATGTGTATACACATATGTCTATACACATATGTATATACAATATGTATATTGATGCAGGAGCATCTTGGGTGTAAGAGCAATCTTGCATCATCCAAAAATATTTTTTATTTTAGTATTCAATAAGGGCTATTTTGTGCAGAGCTTCTATTTATGGAAAGTTATTATTTTTTGGTAATTTTTGTATGTGCTCAGAATGATCTGATTTTTTTTCTTGGAGGTTCATTTTGGTCATATAAGTCTGCCAGTAAAGTTTCATTGCCAGATCCAGTGTATATTGGAAAATATTGAAGATTTTTGGTTTTGGCAGCAGGGTACAGAAACTTTGAACTCAGTTTTGAAGGCTTTAGAGGCCCTGGATGAGGTCAAAAATTTGGGTGATGGGCGCTTGCATGGGTTAAGCCTATAGAGCGCTTCGTGGCGTTTCTGAAATGGGGTTATAAGAGCCGATCGGGTCAACTGGTGATGACTTATGATCTTTGGAAGTTGGACCACCTGAAATGGCAGAAAATAATTTTCTTCAAAATTTTTGTTCGGGGTTTCAAAGGTTATCTTGAGCCGACTATGATGTAATAAAATGTAAAATAAAATAATGCTAAGTTTGGTCGGCCTTATTGGCTAAAATTCTGGAACCTTCCCAGGCGGTGGAAAAATTGCCTATATAAGGAAGGCTGTATTATTGTCTTAGGCAGTTCAGAATAGTTCTGGGTAGTAGATCTGGGTAATAGTTCAAGGCTTTGTCCTACAGAATATTGTAAGGGAATGCCCATGTGGCTTTGCATATTGTAATTCTGAAAGTTTGTAATTCCACATTTGTGGAGATAATAAGAAGCCAATTTTTTGTTCTTGCATATTGTTGTTGTTTCTCTATTTCTATTTATGTGTTTGTGGTATTAAGGGGAGCACCCTTTATCAGGTGGTATCAGAGCAGGGGTTCTTGAGTGTGTAAACAGATCGCTGACTGTGAGGTAGTTTGCACCAGGACTATGGTTAGGGTTTCAGCGCGCATCCCGAAAATGCCTCCACGAAGAGAACATGGCGGAAGACCTGGTGTTGTGACACCTGAGGTTAGAGAGCTGCAGAGACAAGTGCGAGCATTGCAAGAAGAGATTCGCAGAGGAATGAATCTTAATGTCAGAGATGAAAGTGAGGATGAAGCCGAAGAAGAATATCAAGAAGGAGAAGTTGAAATTGTGAACCAAGAGGAAGAAAGACTTTTTCGGGCGATTTCAAGATTGGGAAAAGACCTAAGATTGAGGTTCCTACATTTTCTGGAAATCTTAACCCAGAGGAATTGATCGACTGGATCAATGAATGTGAGGAATATTTTGAGTATGAAGATGTTGAAGATCCTGATAGAGTCAAATTTGCGAAGGCCAGATTGAAAGGTCATGCGAAGATCTGGCGGCAAGAAATTCAATTGGAGTGAAATAGAAGAGGGAAAGATAAAATCACAAGATGGGATCAGATGGTGGATAAATTGAAGTGACAGTTCATTCCTGTTGATTATGAGTTTGACCTACTGAAGAAAATGCAGAGTTTGAAGCAAGCAGGAAGATCTGTTCAGGAGTATACAGAGGAGTTCTATCGACTTCTCATCAGAACAGGCCATGCAGAAGCTGATAAGGAGAAAGTTGCCCGATACCTTAATGGGTTAAGGCCAAGCATTCAGGAGGAGCTGAATCTGGTTCAAATGAACAGTATTGAAGAGGCATACTAGTTTGCCCTAAAAGTAGAGGAAAAGCTAAACAAGAAGTTTGAGAGCAGACAAAATGGAAGAGGTCGCGGTGGACCGATCTGGTGGACGATCATATGGTGGCCGAAATGAAGATCTGAAAAAGAAGGATGAGGCCAGTAGCAGTTAGAATCAGCGAGAAAATAATTCCAATCGCTTCCAAGATCAGAATAATAGAGATCAGAGAGGAAGAGGAAGAGGACAAGGATCTGGAAGAGGTGGCTTCCGTGGAACATGTTTTCACTATGGAGAAGAAGGTCATAGAGCATTTGAATGTCCTCAGCGCCAAGGTAGAACAGACAGGAGAAATGAAGGCCAAGCCAAAGTTGCACATGTAGATGAAGATGCCAGATCATCAAATTCTAAAGATGCTGAAAGAGGAGAAACATTGATTAACAGAAGAGTCCTGTTGAGTGGTGAGAATGAACCTGAGCAAAGGAGGAGCCTATTTCACACCAGGTGCAAGTGTGAAGGTAAATGTTGTGATGTGATTATTGATAGTGGGAGCACTGACAATTTGGTGTCAGAAGAGATGGTGACAAAGTTGAAGCTCAAGAGATAGAAACACCCACATCCATATCGGATTGCCTAGGTACAGGATGACCACAAGGTCATCGTCAATGAACAATGCCTAGTGAAGTTCAAGTGATGAAGAGTGCTCCCCTTAATACCACAAACACGTAACAGAAATAGAGAAACAACAACAATATGCAAGAACAGAAAATTGGCTTCTTATTATCTCCACAAATGTGGAATTACAAACTTTCAAAATTACAATATGCAAAGCCACATGGGCATTCCCTTACAATATTCTGTAGGACAAAGCCTCGAACTATTACCCAGATCTACTACCCAGAACTATTCTGAACTGCCTAAGACAATAATACAGCCTTCCTTATATAGGCAATTTTCCACCGCCTGGGAAGGTTCCAGAATTTTAGCCAATAAGGCCGACCAAACTTAGAATTATTTTATTTTACATTTTATTACATCATAGTCAGCTCAAGATAACCTTTGAAACCCGAACAGAAATTTTGAAGAAAAATTATTTTTCGCCATTTCAGGTGACCCAACTTCCGAATACCATAAGTCATCACTAGTTGACCCGATTGACTATTGTAACCCCATTTCGGAAAGGGCGCGAGGAGCTCTACAATGCCTAAATCAAGCAAGCTTCATTCAGCCCAAAATTTGACCTCATCCGGGGCCTCTAAAGCCTTCGAAACTGAATTCAAAGTTTTTGTACCCTGCTGCCAATACCAAAAATCTTCAATATCTTCCAATATACACTTGATTCTGGCAATGAAACTTTACTGGCAGACTTATATGACCAAAATGAACCTCCAAGAAAGAAATCAGATCATTCTGAGCACATACAAAAATTACCAAAAATAGTAACTTTCCATAAATAGAAGCTCTGCACAAAATAGCCCTTATTGAATACAAAAATAGAAATATTTTTGGGTGATACGAGATTGCTCTTACACCCAGGATGCTCCTTGCATCAGACCACCTGAGGTAATTTGAGAAGTGACCCTGTCACGACTCAGGTGTGCAGAGGAAAACTGAGACGGCTAACCTCCTCCTTTGTCAGCCATGATGAATCTTCAACAGGTCATCCCTTCCACTTGACCAGATATTTTTCATATGTCCTGTTCCTTGTGCTTCTGCCAACACGACTGTCGAGTATATCTTTGATCTCCTTAGTGTCTGAACTAGTTGCTGGAATACTCCACTGTGCTGCTGTGATCTCATCTTCAACACCTCCTTCATGATACTCTGTCAGATCTGAAATGTTAAACACCGGTGAAATATTTAGCTCAGTAGGCAATTCTACCTCATATGCATTTCCTGAATCATGCTTCTTCAATATCCTACATGGTCCAACTTCTTCAATTTTCAGCTTGTTATATGTACCAACTGGAAACCGCTCCTTCCGCAAATGAAACATGACTTCGTCACCAACTTGAAATTCTTTATACCTCCTTTTCTCATCTGCCTTAGCCTTATACTGTGCATTCATTTTGGTAATATGTTTCCTCACCTCTTCATGGATGTTCTTCAAGTGTTCTGCAAATCCTCAGCTTCAGCACTACTTATTTCTCCTTTATCTATCTTCCTCAATTCAGATGCATTTCTTGGACTACTTCCATATACAGTCTGGAATGGTGATTTACCAGTGCTCCTGTTGACAGAATTATTGTATGCAAATTCTGCCTGTGGTAAAATCAAATCCCATCCTGTTGCTTATCTCCAACCAAACATCTCAGCAAATTTCCCAAGCTCCTATTCACCACCTCTGTCTGTCCATCAGTCTGTGGATGATGTAATGAACTGAACTTCAAATCTATCTTCAACTTCTCCCACAATGTACGCCAGAAATATCCAACAAACTTAGTGTCCCGATCTGAAACTATGGTCTTTGGCAAATCATGAAGTCTCACTACTTCTCTAAAAAACAATTCTGCTACATAAACAGCATCATTAGTCTTCTTGCAGGGAATGAAATGTGCCATCTTTGAAAATCTGTCAACTACCACAAAAAATTGAATCATGTCCCCGCTGAGTCCTCGGTAAACCAAGAACAAAGTCCATGCTAATATCCTCCCAAGGCTTCTCTGGTACGGGTAATGGCTGATACAATCCTGTATTCTGCTTCACTCCTTTCGCCATCTGACATACTCTGCAACTCTGTACAAACTTCTTCACATCTTGCTACAACTATGGCCAATAATAATTCTCACTAACCAAACCAAGGGTTTTATCATGACCAAAATGTCCAGCCAATCCTCTGCTATGCTTCTCCTTGATGAGATTCTCCCTCATAGAACTTCATGGAATGCACAACTGGCTCTTTCTGAATAGCATATCATCCTAGATGATGAAATCCAACCATTTCGTCCTGTCTAGAGTAACAGGTTCTGTGCAAGCTTTCCAAGCTTCACCAAAATCAGGATCCTCTGGATACAAATTCTTGAGTTCCTTGAACCCAACCACTTCAATCTGCATTTCTGTCAGCAGTAGTTGCCTTCTGCTAAGAGCATCTGCAACCCTATTAGACTTTCCACTCCTGTGTTTCAAAACAAATGTATAACTCTGCAAAAACTCAACCCATTTCAAATGCCTTTGATTCAATTTTCCTTGACTATTCAAATATTACAAAGCTTGATGATCAGTATACAAAACAAACTCCTTAGGAAGTAGATAATGTCTCCACTTCTTTAATGCCTGAACTATAGCATAAAATTCCTGATCATAAACAGAATACTTCATTTTGGCATCATTTAACTTCTCACTGAAATAAGCAATAGGTTTACCTTCTTGGCTCATAACAGCTCCTATTACAGTACCACTAGCACCACAATCTACTTGAAACACCTTATTAAAATCTGGAAGTGCTAAAACAGGTTGTTCTGTAACTTTTTGTTTCAACAATTGAAAACTTTTTCTGCCCCATTAGTCCACTTAAACTCTTTTCTACCCCCTCTCATTGTTTCAGTCAAGGGTCCACAAATACTGCTAAAATTTCTGATAAACTTTCTGTAAAAGCTAGCTAGACCATAAAAAGATCTTACCTCAGTAGCATTCCTTGGAGTAGGCCATTCAAGGATAGCCTGTACCTTCTCTGGGTCCATTTTTAGACCTTATCCTGAAACTACAAACCCAAATACACCAAACTCTTTCTTCACAAAACTGCACTTCTTCAAATTAATCAACAATTTCTCTTCTCTCAACTTCTCAAACACCATACGAATATGCATCATATGTTCCTCCAATGTCTTGCTAAAAATCAAAATATCATCTAGGTAAACAATGACAAACTTACCCAGAAATTCTTTCAGAACCTCGTTCATGAGCCACATGAAAGTGCTCGGTGCATTGGTTAGCCCAAAAGGCATGACTAACCACTCATATAGTCCTTCCTTTGTCTTGAATGCAGTCTTCCATTCATCTCCTTCTCTGATCCGAATCTGATGATATCCACTCTTCAGATCTATCTTTGAAAAATACACAGCTCCACTCAAACAGTCCATAATATCATCCATTCGTGGCAATGGAAACCTATACTTGATCGTGATCTTGTTTATTGCCCTAGAATCTGTACACATCCTCCATTCTCCATTCTTCTTTGGTGCTAATACCGCTGGTACAGCATAGGGACTCAGACTCTCTCGAATCAATCCTTTCTGTAACAGTTCATGCACTTGTCTGTTCAACTCCTCACTTTCTGCAGGTGTCATTCTGTGTGCTACCTTATTCGGCAAACTCGCTCCTGGGATCAAGTCCATCTGATGACTGATCTTCCTGACTGGCTGGTAACCCATCAGGCACGTTATCGGATACAATATCTTGAAACTCATTCAACAAATCTGCAACTTCTACAAGAACATCTTCTACTTCCTCTTTACCAGCTTTTGGAATTAAGCAAAACATACATGCTCATGCCTCATACCATCTAGGAATTTCCTTCCATCAACAAATGTTATTCTTGCATTACCACATACCTTTTCTTCGGTCTCCTTCAATGGCTTTAGCTTATGTCGCACTCCATCCTTTGTCAGGGAATAGGTATTCGCACGACCATCGTGTACAGCATATCTATCAAACTACCATGGTCTACCCAATAACATATGACATGCATCCATAGAGATGATATCACATAGTACCTCATCTTGGTACCCACCGATCTTGAACTTCACTAGGCATTGTTCATTGACCATGACCTTGTGGTCATCCTATACCCAGGCAATCCGATATGGATGTGGGTGTTTCTATCTCTTGAGTTTCAACTTTGTCACCATCTCTTCTGACACCAAATTGTCAGTGCTTCCACTATCAATAATCACATCACAACATTTACTTTCACACTTGCACCTGGTGCGAAACAGGCTCCTCCTTTGCTCAGGTTCATTCTCACCACTCAACAGGACTCTTCTGTTAATCAATGTTTCTCCTCTTTCAGCATCTTCAGAATTTGATGATCTGGCATCTTCATCTACATGCGCAACTCTGGCCTGGCCTTCATTTCTCCTATCTATTCTGCCTTGGCGCTGAGGACATTCAAAGGCCCTGTGACCTTCTTCTCCACAGTGAAAACATGTTCCACGGAAGCCACCTCTTCCAAATCCTTGTCCTGTTCCTCTTCCTCTTTGATCTCTATTATTCTGATCCTGGAAGCGATTGAAATTATTTTCTCACTGATTCTGACTGCTACTGGCCTCATCCTTCTTTTTCGGATCTTCACTTCGGCCACCATATGACCATCCACCAGATCATCCACTGCGACCTCTTCCATTTTGTCTGCTCTCAAACTTCTTGTTCAGCTTTTCCTCTACTTTTAGGGCAAACTGGTATGCCTCTTCAATACTATTCATTCGAACCAGATTCAGCTCCTCCTGAATGCTTGGCCCTTAACCCAATAAGGTATCGGGCAATTTTCTCCTTATCAGCTTCTACATGGCCTGTTCTGATGAGAAGTCGGTAGAACTCCTCTGTATACTCCTGAACAGATCTTCTTGCTTGCCTTCAAACTCTGCATTTTCTTCAGTAGGTCAAGCTCATAATCAACAGGAATGAACTGTCGCTTCAATTTATCCACCATCCGATCTCATCTTGTGATTTTATTTTTCCCTCTTCTATTTCGCTCCAATTGAATTTCTTGCCACCAGATCTTCGCATGACCTTTCAATCTGGCCTTCGCAAATTTGATCCTATCAGGATCTTCAACATCTTCATACTCAAAATATTCCTCACATTCATTGATCCAGTCGATCAATTCCTCTGGGTTAAGATTTCCAAAAAATGTAAGAACCTCAATCTTAGGTCTTTTCCCAATCTTGGAAATCGCCTGAAAAAGTCTTTCTTCCTCCTGGTTCATAATTTCAACTTCTCCTTCTTGATATTCTTCTTCAGCTTCATCCTCACTTTCGTCTCTGACATTAAGATTCATTCCTCTACGAATCTCTTCTTGCAATGCTCGCACTTGTCTCTGCAACTCTCTAACCTCAGGTGTTACAACACCAGCTCTTCCGCCACGTTCCCTTCGTGGAGGCATTTTCGCGATGCGCGCTGAAAACCCTAGCCACGGTCCTGGTGCAAACTGCCTCACAGTCGGCGATCTATTTACACCACTCAAGAACTCCTGCTCTGATACCACTTGATGAAGGGTGCTCCCCTTAATACCACAAACACGTAACAGAAATAGAGAAACAACAACAATATGCAAGAACAGAAAATTGGCTTCTTATTATCTCCACAAATGTGGAATTACAAACTTTCAGAATTACAATATGCAAAGCCACATGGGCATTCCCTTACAATATTCTGTAGGACAAAGCCTTGAACTATTACCCAGATCTACTACCCAGAACTATTCTGAACTGCCTAAGACAATAATACAGCCTTCCTTATATAGGCAATTTTCCACCGCCTGGGAAGGTTCCAGAATTTTAGCCAATAAGGCCGACCAAATTTAGAATTATTTTATTTTACATTTTATTACATCATAGTCAGCTCAAGATAACCTTTTAAACTTGAACAGAAATTTTGAAGAAAAATCATTTTCCGCCATTTCAGGTGACCCAACTCCGAAGACCATAAGTCATCACCAATTGACCCGATTGACTATTGTAACCCCATTTCGGAAAGGGCGTGAGGAGCTCTACAACGCCTGAATCAAACAAGCTTCATTCAGCCCAAAATTTGACCTCATCCGGGGCCTCTAAAGCCTTCAAAACTGAGTTTGAAGTTTCTGTACCCTGCTGCCAATACCGAAAATCTTCAATATCTTCCAATATACACTTGATCTGGCAATGAAACTTTACTGGCAGACTTATATGACCAAAATGAACCTCCAAGAAAGAAATGAGATCATTCTGAGCACATACAAAAATTACCAAAAATAGTAACTTTCTATAAATAGAAGTTCTGCACAAAAATAGCCCTTATTGAATACAAAAATAGAAATATTTTTGGGTGATGCAAGATTGCTCTTACACCCAGGATGCTCCTGCATCATCAAGATTGGCGGATACCAAGATGAGGTATTGTGTGATATCATATCTATGGATGCATGTCATATGTTGTTGGGTAGACCATGGCAGTTTGACAGATGTGCTGTACATGATGGTCGTGCGAATACCTATTCCTTGACAAAGGATGGAGTGCGACATAAGCTAAAACCATTGAAGGAGACTGAAGAAAAGGTATGTGGTAATGCAAGGATAACTTTTGTTGATGGAAGAAATTTTCTAGATGGTATGAGGCATGAGCATGTATGTTTTTCTTTAATTCCAAAAGCTGGAAAAGAGGAAGTAGAAGATGTTCCTGTAGAAGTTGCAGATTTGTTGAATGAGTTTCAGGATATTGTATCTGATAACGTGCCTGATGGATTACCACCAGTCAGAAAGATCAGTCATCAGATGGACTTGATCCCAGGAGCGATTTTGCCGAATAAGGCAGCACACAGAATGACACCTACCGAAAGTGAGGAGTTGAACAGACAAGTACATGAACTATTACAGAAAGGATTGATTCGTGAGAGTCTGAGTCTCTGTGCTGTACCAGTGGTATTAGCACCAAAGAAGAATGGAGAATGGAGGATGTGTACGGATTCTAGGGCAATAAACAAGATCACAATCAAGTACAGGTTTCCCATTGCCACGAATGGATGATATTATGGACTGTTTGAGTGGAGCTGTGTATTTCTCAAAGATAGATCTGAAAAGTGGATATCATCAGATTCGGATCAGAGAAGGAGATGAATGGAAGACTGCCTTCAAGACAAAAGAAGGACCATATGAGTGGTTAGTCATGCTTTTTGGGCTAACCAATGCACCGAGCACTTTCATGCGGCTCATGAACGAGGTTCTGAAAGAATTTCTAGGTAAGTTTGTCATTGTTTACCTAGATGATATTTTGATCTTTAGTAAGATATTGGATGAGCAATATGATGCATATTCGCATGGTATTTGAGAAGTTGAGAGAAGAAAAATTGCTGATTAATTTGAAGAAGTGCAGTTTTATGAAGAAAGAGTTGGTGTATTTGGAGTTTGTAGTTTCAGGAGGTCTAAAAATGGACCCAGAGAAGGTACAGGCTATCCTTAAATGGCCTACACCAAGGAGTGCTACTGAGGTAAGATCTTTTCATGGTCTAGCTAGCTTTTACAGAAAGTTTATCAGAAATTTTAGCAGTATTTGTGGACCCTTGACTAAAACAATGAGAGGGGATAGAAAAGAGTTTAAGTGGACTAATGGGACAGAAAAGAGTTTTCAATTGTTGAAATGAAAAGTTACAGAACAACCTATTTTTAGCACTTCCAGATTTTAATAAGGTGTTTCAAGTAGATTGTGATGCTAGTGGTACTGCAATAGGAGCTGTTATGAGCCAAGAAGGTAAACCTGTTGTTTATTTCAGCGAGAAGTTAAATGACGCCAAGAAGAAATATTCTGTTTATGATCAAGAATTTTATGCTATAGTTCAGGCATTAAAGAAGTGGAGACATTATCTGCTTCCTAAGGAGTTTGTTTTGTATACTGATCATCAAGCTTTGCAATATTTGAATAGTCAAGGAAAATTGAATCAAAGGCATTTGAAATGGGTTGAGTTTTTGCAGAGTTATACATTTGTTTTGAAACACAGGAGTGGAAAGTCTAATAGGGTTGCAGATGCTCTTAGCAGAAGGCAACTATTGCTGACAGAAATGCAGATTAAAGTGGTTGGGTTTGAGGAACTCAAGAATTTGTATCCAGAGGATCCTGATTTTGGTGAAGCTTCGAAGGCTTGTACAGAACCTGTTACTCTAGACAGGACGAAATGGCTGGATTTTATCATCTAAGATGATATGCTATTCAGAGGGAGTCAGTTGTGTATTCCACGAAGTTCTATGAGGGAGAATCTCATCAAGGAGAAGCATAGTGGAGGATTGGCTGGACCATTTTGGTCGTGATAAAACCCTTGCTTTGGTTGGTGAGAATTATGATTGGCCATAATTGCAGCAAGATGTGAAGAAGTTTGTACAGAGTTGCAGAGTATGTCAGATGGCGAAAGGAGTGAAGCAGAATACAGGGTTGTATCAGCCATTACCTATACCAGAGAAGCCTTGGGAGGATATCAGTATGGACTTTGTTCTTGGTTTACCGAGGACACAGCGGGGACATGATTCAATTTTTGTAGTAGTTGACCGATTTTCAAAGATGGCACATTTCATTCCCTGCAAGAAGACTAATGATGTTGTTCATGTAGCAGAATTGTTTTTCAGAGAGGTAGTGAGACTTCATGGTTTGCCAAGGACCATAGTTTCAGATCGGGACACTAAGTTTGTTGGATATTTCTGGCGTACATTGTGGAAGAAGTTAAAGATAGATTTGAAGTTTAGTTCATCACATCATCCATAGACTAATGGACAGATAGAGGTGGTGAATAGGAGTTTGGGAAATTTGCTGAGATGTTTGGTTGGAGATAAGCCAACAGGATGGGATTTGATTTTACCACAGGCAGAATTTGCATACAATAATTCTGTCAACAGGAGCACTGGTAAATCACCATTCCAGATTGTATATGGAAGTAGTCCAAGAAATGCATCTGAATTAAGGAAGATAGATAAAGGAGAAATAATTAGTGCTGAAGCTGAGGATTTTGCAGAACACTTGAAGAACATCCATGGGGAGGTGAGGAAGCATATTACCAAGATGAACGCACAGTATAAGGCTAAGGCAGATGAGAAAAGGAGGTATAAAGAATTTTAAGTTGGTGATAAAGTCATGGTTCATTTCTGGAAGGAGCGGTTTCCAGTTGGTACATATAACAAGCTGAAAATGAAGAAGTTTGGACCATGTAGGATACTGAAGAAACATGATTCAGGAAACACATATGAGGTAGAATTGCCTACTGAGCTAAATATTTCACCAGTGTTTAACATTTCAGATCTGACAGAGTATCATGAAGGAGGTGTTGAAGATGAGATCACAGCAGCACAATGGAGTATTCTAGCAACTAGTTCAGACACTAAGGAGATCGAAGATATACTGGAAAGTCATGTTGGCAGAAGCACAAGGAACAGGACATATGAAGAATATCTGGTCAAGTGGAAAGGATGACCTGTTGAAGATTCATCATGGCTGACAAAGGAGGAGGTTAGCCATCTTAGTTTTCCTCTGCACACCTGAGTCGTGGCAGGGTCACTTCTCAAATTACCCCAGGTGTCTGATGCAGGAGCATCCTGGGTGTAAGAGCAATCTTGCATCACCCAAAAATATTTCTATTTTTGTATTCAATAAGGGCTATTTTGTGCAGAGCTTCTATTTATGGAAAGTTACAATTTTTGGTAATTTTCGTATGTGCTCAGAATGATCTGATTTCTTTCTTGAGGTTCATTTTGGTCATATAAGTCTGCCAGTAAAGTTTCATTGCCAGATCCAGTGTATATTGGAAGATATTGAAGATTTTTGGTTTTGGCAGTAGGGTACAGAAACTTTGAACTCAGGGCGCTTGCGCGGGTCAAGCCTGTAGAGCGCTTTGTGACATTTTTGAAATGGGGTTATAATAGCCGATCGGGTCAACTGGTGATGACTTATGATCTTCGGAAGTTAGACCACCTGAAATGGCAAAAAATAATTTTCTTCAAAATTTCTATTCGGGTTTCAAAGGTTATCTTGAGCCGACTATGATGTAATAAAATGTAAAATAAAATAATTCTAAGTTTGGTCGGCCTTATTGGCTAAAATTCTAGAACCTTCCGAGGCGGTGGAAAATTGCCTATATAAGGAAGGCTGTATTATTGTCTTAGGCAGTTCAGAATAGTTCTGGGTAGTAGATCTGGGTAATAGTTCGAGGCTTTGTCCTACAGAATATTGTAAGGGAATGCCCATGTGGCTTTGCATATTGTAATTCTGAAAGTTTGTAATTCCACATTTGTGGAGATAATAAGAAGCCAATTTTCTGTTCTTGCATATTGTTGTTGTTTCTCTATTTCTGTTATGTGTTTGTGGTATTAAGGGGAGCACCCTTCATCATATATACATATATGTATATATATATATACATCTATATATGTATATATATACATATATATATATATACACATATATATATATTTACATATATATATATACATATATACATCTACATATATAGATATATATATATATATATGTATATATATACATATATATATATATGTATATATATATATATATGTATACATATATATATATATACATATAAATATATATATATGAATATACATATATATATACATATAGATATATATATATATATAGATATATATATATACATATATATAGATATATATATACATATATACATACATATATATATATATAAATGTATATATGTATATATATATATGGATATATATATATATATATATATATATATATATATGTATGTATACATATAGATATATATATATATATATATATATGTGTATATATGTATTATTATATATATAATATATATATATATATATATATATATTATATATATATATATATATATATATATATATATGTATGTATATATATGTGTATTATATATATATATATATATATATATATATGTATATACATATATATATTGTTGGAAATATTCAAGACTATCTAGGTTATTGAGAGGGGAGGGGTGAATCAGTAACTTCAAAACTTTTAACAGATTCAGATCTTAATACTATTAGATTGATAATCTGATTGCATGCATGAGTAATAGAAAGAATAAAACATTCATAACACTTAGAACATAGAGATTTGGTGACCCAGAAACCTTCCAAGTAGAAAGTAAAACTAGGGTGGGGATGATACCCACAAAACTTCAATACTGTAGTATAGAGTTTGCTGGTTAAGGCTTACAATGATCACTTCTAATGATCTGCCCTATTAGGAGCAATAAGGACTACTAGGTCCACCTTGTTAGACATTTTACAAACATACAATGAAGTATGCACTCGGTTAAGAGATTTTTACAAAGACTGTTAAGTCTACTCGGTTAAAGGATTTGAAGCTGATTCACCTGTTAGGATGAAATAGTAGATCTCTTACTTGCAATTGTACTTGCAAATTGAGATTCTCTGATGTACTGATCACCTTCTGTGATGGATAGATCTTTTCTACTTCTTATACTGTTGTAGCCCTTTGTAATTTTCTTATCTCTACCTTTCTCTCTTTTTCATACTTCTTTATTTAATCATACTTGGATATGGCATAAAACATTGTTTATATATCAATCTAAGTCAATTCCAAAATAATTACTAAGTC
>BSBK01006597.1:0-111178 GCA_027943335.1 Chamaecyparis obtusa | reverse complement strand
TGATATTTGAATTTTTCAACATATAGAATAATCATTTTTCAAAAAAGGCCTAGTATCTTAGAAACTAAATTCAATTTTCCACAGATTCTCTTTTTACATTGCCACTTAAGGGCCTAGTTTAGCATACCATGATCCTACACATACTCACATATTAATAGCACTAGTCAAAAGTAGTTCATCAACAGTAAGTCAGTAGAAAAATAGTGTCTAGTCTACCTCTATCAAAAATAAACATAACGGTTCTTTTCAGAAATAAAAAACCAAAGTATCTTAAGCAGATAATAACAAGCATATTAACAGTATCATGCCACACAGGACTAAACCAGAAACTAGTCAAAATAACGTTAAAAGAGGAAAGCAATATAAAGAAACTAGGGCCAACATGCCCAAACAAAAACAAAATCCTCATGGCAGCAGCGACAGCTAGGATCTCCTACCCAGATGTAAATAATTTTATAGAATTTTAGTAACTTTTTTATATTAAATCAAAAAAATCTAAAAAATGTTAAAACAACCTACAAATTGCATACCAAGTTGCAATTACTAGTTTATTTATACTCAAGTCATGATTTATAGATTGATTTCTATTGACTCCTCATTTAGGATGATCATGTCATGTTTTATCACACTGCTTCATTTCACATTGCCCAAATTTGGTGATGGATTTTTGAACCTTTAAAAAGGATGATTATGTCTTTGTTGGTAATGTTATAAAAAAACTTATTAAAATTTTGGTCAATAAAATACTTTTGTGGCAATATAAATCTTCGAAGTGATCAAAGCCTCATAAGATTTTCATGTGAGAGGTAGGTGTTACCATCAAAATCCATGTGTGGCACAATCCTTATTAATTCTTCTACAAATCACTCAGCTTTTGTGAAGTCAATTAATTATATTCTAATATATCCTATTTTGTTTTCAACAACATTGTATAAATTATCCTTTTTCCCTTTCGGTATAGTTTAAAGTTGAATTATATTAATTTAGCCATTAAATTCTGAAAAGAAACAGACAAAGTACTGTTCAAACTGTTAAATATTGAGGGATAGGCATTTTAAACGTAGGAACATATAAACACTAAGGGCCCGTTTGGTGCATGGAATTAACTTATTTAGAATAGGCCTATTCTAGAATAAGAGCCTATTCTGGAATTAATGAATGCTCAAAATGAAAGCTGGACTAAGGTTTGAACCTGTTTGGTGCACCTAGAATATAACTGGGAATTAATTTATTCTACGTTTGACGCACATTATGTGGGATGGGAATAAGAATTATTTTTTATTTTTTAAATTAATTTGAACAATATTTATTTTAAGTTATCAATTTTGTTGCTGGTTTTTTTTTTTATTAAAATGTATACATATTTCTAACTTATATATTTTTAAATTAAAGATTTGTTGGCATATCAAAAATGTTAAGTTAACTGCTTGTAACAGTAGTTTGAAATCATAGAATAGTATATATATTTCGAAGGTGGAGGTTTAAGGATAAAAGGGAGCAGAAATATAAAATTGTTGAGTGCGAAACAGAGAAAGACCATATCAGAATCACCCTTCCCAACCGCCATGGAGTCGCAATGAGCCATGAAAATGCTGTGAAAAAAACAATGAATTTGACAAGAACCCTAACGCGGACCTGTGAAATCACAGCAACAACCGTGAAAATGCTGTGAAAAAAATGTTCGAATAAAATAAAAACCCTAATGCGGATGACCGGACCTGACCATAAATCAAATTTGGTTAAGGCCACTTATTCCTGAAATAAGTTATTCTCAAATAAATTTTATTCCAGGTTTTTTTTGGAATAATTTTATCCAGCATAAGCCTCAAAACAGGAATAACTTTCCCAATTCTAGAATAAGAAAAAATGCAACAAACGGTGAAAAAAATTATTCCCGTATTAACTAATGCCTATTCCCCTTTATTCCAGGTGCCAAACAAGCCCTAAGGTAAATAAAAGAGCACAGTACGTACTTAGTTATCTTTCTTAGATAGGCTTACAAAACATGTATTAATTGGGTAGTGAAACAAAAATGACATGACACAACACATACTTCAATTTTTGTTTACGCAAACTTTACCACTCAGTCCCCTAAACCAGCTTTCTACCAATTATTGGTACCCCTACTTTGGTTCCCAATGTTCTGTTGTTTGTTCCCATTGCCTTTGTTGGACTGAATGCTATGATTGTCCAATGTGTTATACTTATTCATCTTCTTGTTGGTGTTTGCATTGTTATTCACCTACCCATTTTCATCATTCTGCATACCATTAAATGACACGGTTAGAGCTTCTTGACAACCCTTGCTCAACTACTTTGCAACACAAATCAAAAGCTTTAAAATAAACAACAATGGATGCCAAATGCAAGGATTTTTTTGCCTTATATAGGCTTACAAATTATGTATTTAGTGGAGAGCTCACTTCTCACTACAAGGGCATCAGAATCACCAAAAGCATCAGTTGTCACTACCAGAGCATCAAAATATTGAGCTGAAATATATATGCACTGATGTTAGCTGCTATCTAGATTATAGAATCGAAAGAGAAGAAAGGTGCAAAGATGTCAGAGGCTATCAAGAATATAGAATGACATGATGTTAGCGGCTAGCTTCAATGAATGATGATTGAATGCCTATAGCTATCTAGTTGGAATCAGGATTCTGTCACCTTTACCTTGAAGCATTCTGTTAGCTATCAATAATTTAAAACTGGAATATAATAATGCTGATTTCCTATGCTAATGCCAAGGGATGATAGCTATGTAGGGAAGAAGAAGGCATGAAAAGATATTCTTACACATTCTTGTATGTTGCTTTTTTTAATTTGATTTTCATATTTCTTGGACATTTATTAGTGAGCCTGATATATTACAGTTTTTTAAAATATAGAGTTAAACATTTATGTTATTACTTTTATCTAGAAAATTATGAAAATTCTTTATTGCAATCACTGGTTATTAATCTCCTATCTTACAAATATTATTTGATTAATAAATTAGAAAAATGACACAACTGCAACTTCACCAAAAAATATAGAAAAAAATTTGCCACACAATGCCACAATATTTTTAGATAAATCATCCCTTGAAAAACCCCAAAGGGAAAACCAGTACTATAGATGAGAAATCTATTAATCTTTAGCAAATTAAGAGATACAAAATTGCTTGCCTCTTAGTGGTAGAATTCCTACAATCTCCCAATTTCTCTTCCTAATATTCCTCCACTGCTATTCGCAAGTGCTATCACTACGCCCTTGCTAAAACTACAAGACTTCCCCTTGGTATCATTTTAAGGGTACTCAAGCTTGTTCTTGCTAACACTACAAGACTACTCAAGCTTGTTCTCAAAGTTGAAGTTATCATCATTACATCCAAATGTTCCCTAACCCCCTTTTATATAACTACTCCCATTGCTTCTAGTTTCTTCTAGTTGCTAGAAGTTTCCACAAACTAGAAGTTTCTACAAACGAGAATATTCCACAAACTAGAACTTTCTAGAGGTTTCTAGAAACTAGAAGTTTCTAGGAGTCAAATAATTAATAAATATAATTATTTACTAATTATTAGCAAATGGATGAACAGTTGTCCAAGCTACCAAACTAGCACTCCCTCTTAGCAAGGAAGCTATTCTGCACAACACCCAAATTATCTCTGAAGAAGATGAATTTTGTCTTCCCCAATGCCTTTGTTAGAATGTCTGCTACATGCTCCTCTATAGGTATGTACTATACCTGAATAATCATCCATTGTAAACAATCCTTGATGAAGTGATACCTGATGTCTATATGTTTCGACCTATCATGAAACACTGGATTCTCAGTCATCATTATGCAACTTTGATTGTCATAGTGTATCACCGTAGTCTCAACCTTCTGACCAAACAAGGCTACTAGAAAATTTTAAAGCCATATAGCTTCACATGTCACCATGCTAGCTGGTATGTATTTTGACTTTGCTGAACTCAGAGCCATGGACTTCTACTTCCTGTTGAACGATGAGACAACTCTTGATCCCAAATTGAAACAACACCTTGATGTTCTTTTCTTATCCATTGTAGTACCTATCCAATCTGCCTCAGTATAGCCCATCAAGCTAATTCCTTCACCTCAAGCATATCTAATCCCATACTCTATTGTACCTCATAAATATTGTAGCACATGCTTTGCCACTATCCAATACACTCTCTTTGGCTCAACCATGAACTGACTAAGAGAGTTAACTGGAAAAGCTATATCTAGCCTGGTGTTGACCAAATACATGAGAGAACCAATCAACTTCTTGTATAAGTTGGGATCTACATCCTTCTCCTTGGATGTGTCTACCTTCCCCCAAGTCATGATCATAGGTGTAGAGATGACCTTGAAATCCTCCATCTTGAGTCTCTTCAAGATTTCCATGCAATATTTCTCTTGCCCAGGGAAAATTGCTCCATCTTTTTTGCCCCACCTCTATACCTAGAAAGTAGTACATAAGTCCCAAATCCTTCATCTCAAACTCTACTGCAAGGTCCCTTTTGCACTCATCTATGAGTCCTAGTGAACCTGTTAGAAACAAGTCATCCACATATAGAACAAGATTGAGTATCTCACCACTAACCACCAAGTAGTAGAGGTTAGCATCTGCATCACTCTTCACAAACCCCATTTCTTGCAAGTAATTATCAATGTGCTCATACCATGCTCTGGGAGCCTGCTTGAGTCCATACAAAGCTCTCTTCAATCTACACATGTGGGTTTCTTTGATGTGCGCTACAAAGCCTTCTGGTTGTTCTATGTAAACCTCCTCCTTCAGCTCGCCATTAAGGAATGATGTCTTGACATCCATTTGATGGATTTTCCATCTAATCTATGCTAAAATTAAGATTACAACTTGTATAGAAGTATATCTGGCTAATGGAGAAAATGTCACCTCATAGTCTATTCCCTCCTTCTGAGAGAACCCCTTTGCCACAAATATTGCCTTGTATTTCTTGATGCTACCATCTACACCATGCTTAACCTTATAGATCCAACATGATCAAACCACTGCCCTATCTATTGGTCTAGGAACTACCTCCCACACACCATTCTACATTATTGAGGTATACTCCTCAACCATCGCATCTTGCCACACCTGATGTTGTGAAGCCTCTTGATAGTTGGAAGGCTCACTGTCTACAAACTAGCTGACTAAAGCTACATAGACATTGAACTTGGCTGGTTGTCTTCACTCTCTAGTAGTCTTCCTAGGAGTTCCCACAAACTCATGAGTATCCCTCTATGTTTGTTGAACCTCATAGCTCCTGCTACCAACTGTAGAAGATGAGATAAAAACCTCCATATCTTGTCAATGCATTTTCTATTATACCAGTTGCTCCATACTTTGCAAACTCTCACCACCTGACTCTATGCTAGTACTGGTAACTGTACATGAGCTTTTTTTCCATCAACTTGGTTGAGTTGTCCTTGGAGCTTATGTTGGCTTCTCACTCTAATCATCTGCTGGTAAATCTTTGGACCTCCCAAATGCCTTATCTTCCATGAACTTGACATCATGCCTGATAATAATTTGCCTGGTCCTTGGAATAAATATCTGATATGGCTTTGAGGTTTCACTATACCCAACAAAGTACCCTCTCTCAATAGTCTAATCTAACTTGGTATGTGTATCACTTGGAATATGAGAATACACTAGACCTCCAAATATCCTAAAGTGACTGACATTTGGCTTCTTTCTTGTGAAAGCTTCCTCTAGTGTCATCTTTCCTAGCACCTTATGTGGAACTCGATTCTATATGTACATTGTTGTACTACATGCTTCTACCCATAAGTAGTGGCATGCACTGATCATGTAGCATAGCCCTTTCTTCCTCTGATATAGACCGATTCTTCCTCTCAGTGACTCCATTCTGCTACAGATTGTAAGGAATAGTCCACTCTCTCTTGATTCCTTCTCTGGTATAGAACTCCTGGAATTCATTACTCTTGTACTCACCTCCATTGTTTGTCTGAAGAACCTTTATCTTCCTTCTTGTCAAGTTCTCCACAAGAGCCTTGAACTCTTGGAAATGACTGAAAACTTCATCTTTGGTCTTCAAGAAGTATATCCAAGTCTTCCTGGAGAAATTATCAATAAAAGTAACATAGTACTCATATCCTTTGAGAGACTTTATTGACATTGGTCCACATACATCTGAATGTACTAGATCAAGAACACCCTTAGATCTAGTGTCACTTCTTGGAAAAGATGCTTTTGCAAACTTCTCCAACAAGCATCCCTTACATACATTATCATGCTCTGTGCTCACCTCTAGAACACTTGTCACAATCTCACGAAGCAATTTAAGTCCTCCATGATGTATATGACCCATCCTCCTATGCCATAGCTCTCCAAGATCTCTAGGTTTATTGTTTCTTATCAATGCCTTAGGAGTGTCAAACTGCAACCTATAAAGGTGCCCACTCCTAACTCCAATAGATATGGGTTATTTCCAATCCTTGTGCATGATCAACACTTGCATCCCTCTAAAAAGTACATTATACCCTTTATTCTAAAGAACAGATATAGAAATCAGATTCATACCTAATCCTAGCACATGCAACACATCCTGAAGAGGAATCACCTTTCCATTCTCCCCCTAAAACTGAATAGTCCCTTTTTCAAGTGAGCTAAGCTTGAACAAGTTTCCCATAGAAATCTAGATACTAGTGTCCTCCTCCTTATAATTGGACAAATACTCTCTAACTCACGTCATATGAAATGATGCCCCACTATCTATGTACAATACACTCTATGAGGTTGAGCTAACCATACAAGCTATGAGTGCAAACTCACCCTCCAATCTACTAGAGAGATCCTCTACACTTGCTAGAGCTACCATCATATTCTTTCCCTTCTTTTCACTCTTCTTCTTTTATAGGAAATTGATGACATAGTGGCCAAATTAGTGACATCCAAAGAACTTGATCTTAGACTAATCCTTCTTCTTCTCACTTTGTGGATTTGATCTTTTGCTAGACCACTTCTTTTCTTTCACTTTTCCTGCTAGGGAAACGTTCTCCTATTGCACCTTACTTTTCTAACTCTTTTTGTTGGCTCCATTGACAAGACTTAGTCTAAGATCCTCCTGAGTGAAATCACTCCATTGTGGATCCCAACTAGGTAAGGTGTCTCATCCACAAACAACTTGAACAAAGACATCCCACTGCTTAGTGAACCTATTTAGGGCTATTCTTACTAGCTCATCTTCATCTGGCTTATCTCCAATAGCTACTAACTCATCCTTGATGAGTCTAAGACTGGTGAGGTAACTTGTAATGTCTTCTCCCTTGTTCATCTAGGTATTCTTCAACTTTTTTTTGAGAATCAGCTTTCAGTTTGTGGTAGCATTTTGGTACAGATTCATAATGGTATCCCACATCTTCTTCACTATATCTAACTCTATGATATGTGGAACAATATGATCCTTGACACCATTAAGGATTATCCTCCTCACCTTGGCATCCTCTTTCTTGTATGCTACAAGTTTTGTTCTATCTGTAGGTACAACTACAACAGTAGTAGCATATTCCTTGATACCATTCTCTTCCAACAATAAAGAAATTCTAGCTTTCCAGACACCAAAATTTGAGGCGCCATCCAATTTGTCCTGATCTCTTAAATGAGTTGAGGCCATCTCAAAGAAATGAAGAAAATAACAATTCTAAAGGGGTCAAACTAGACTTTATAAACCCTCAATTTCTTTCCTCTGCCTAGGGTAAACTCTTTCTACCCTTAACTTGGCTCTGATACCATGTGAAAATTCTCTGTTGCAGTCACTGGTTATTAATCTCCTATCTTACAAAGATTATTTGATTAACAAATAATGAAAAATAACACAACTGCAACTTCATAAAAAAATACAAAAAGAAATTTTTCACAAAATGACATAATATTTTTGGACAAATCATCCTTGGAAAAACCTCGAAGGGAAAACCAATACTGCGGATGAGAAATATATTAATCTTTAGCAAATAAAGAGATACAAAATTCCTTTCCTCTCACTGGTAGAATTCCTACAATCTCCCAATTTCTCCTTCTGATATTCCTCCACTGCTATCCCCAAATGCTATCACTGCGCCCTTGCTAACACTACAAGACTGCCCCTTGCTATCACTGCAAGGCTACTCAAGCTTGTTCTTTCTAACACTACAAGACTAATCAAGCTTGTTCTTGCTAACACTGCAAGACTACTCAAGCTTTTTCTCAAACTTGAAGTTATCTTTATTACCTCTGAATTCCCTTTGACCCTCTTTTATACTACTCCCATTGTTTCTAGTTGTTTCTAGTTGCTAGAAGTTTCCACAAACTAGAAGTTTCTAGAAGTTTCTACAAACTAGAAGTTTCCACAAACTAGAAGTTTCTAGAAGTTTCTACAAACTAGAAGTCTCCACAAACTAGAAGTTTCTATAAGTTTCTAGAAACTAGAAGTTTCTAGGAGTCAAATAATTAATAAATATAATTATTTACTAATTATTAGCAAATGGATGAACAATTGTCCAAGCTACCAAACTAACCAAAATTACTGAAATATAAATTTTTTAATCATTTTTATATTATGTAATATAAGTGATTCAATTGTGTAAAGTTTGTGTAATATAAAAGAAAACTAAATAATATTATTTTCTATTAGATTATTAAACTTAACTTTCCTTCTTATCAAACATTTTATTCAAGTATGGACTCTATTAAATGATGTAATTTAATAATTTAACTAGATTTGAAAAATTTAATTCATGTTTCATAATGAACTCACACATTAATACTTATGTCATAATAATTAGATCAAATTTCAAAAAATATATCAAAGTTTAATAATTAAATCTATTTATAATATTGAAATTAAATTTTAAAAATTAAATCAAATTTTAATAATAAAATTAATTTATAAGTTTCAAATCAAACTTGAAAACTCTAATAATTTTTTTTTAAAATAACAATTAAATTTAATGTTTGACCAAGTTTCAAATTTGACTTAAGTTTCAAATTTGATCTCAAGGATCTCCTTTAGGTTTATAGTTGAATAATTTAGTTTAAATTTTAGAATTACAGTTAAATGTCTTTAATAAAATTAGACAATAAAGTCAACCTTCATACTTAGATTAAATTTCAAACTTAGGACCAATTTCAAAATTACGTCACACTTGAAAGTTAAGCCAGATTTAAATAAATTAAAACTATCAATAATTTAAAACTAGAATATAATAATGTTGAGGTCCCATGCTAATCAGAAAAAGGCCAAGAGATGATAGATATGTAGAGAAGAAGAAGGCATGATTATTTATTATTTTAATACTGGAATTAGTTTAGTTAAGTTGAGAGATTCTTATTTAAAGGTAAAGTTACAGATTTTTTAACAAAAACATATTCTATTTAAATTAGTTTCCTAAAATTTGATTGGTTAAAATATTTTAGCGATATGAGCTTTTTCTAAAGGTTTGTTAAAATATTGGAAAGCATTTGAAGTTTAATATTTTTAATCATTTTCAAATTATTATTTTTACTAAGTTTTATTATTTATGATTTTTCTTTTTTGTTTGTTCAAATTGTTTTAAGTTTGTCTATTATTGTTGTATATTTATTATTATTATTTTTACATATCAGTATTTTAAATTTGGTTCTCTTGTTTGGTTGATTAAATGTAGTTGTTTTAATTTTAGAATGTGTGTGTGTGTGTGTGTGTGTGTGTTCATATTGTATATTTTAATAATTGAAAGAATTGTTTACCTTAACTAATTTATTTTGAAAAAACTTATTTAAAAAATATTAAAAAATATAAAAATCACTATTAAATTTTGTATGTCCTAAGATAGTGTAGAATCATGGTATTATGTTTATATTAGTCTTAGGGTGGTAGTCTTATTATGGTTTTGTATTCTCTTTGGGTCTATGTTCATTTGTACTTCGGCTAAGAAGGGAGTTTCTTCACTGCTTCTTTCCTCTTGGAGCCTCATTGAAGAAGGTATTAAAGATTATATCTAAAACCAATCTCCCAATTTATTTAGGCTATTTTCCTTCTTCTTGTTTGTGGGGTTGATGTGTCGGGTGATGAGAAAGAGGGGGATGCTATGAGGAGTGAATGGGTTTTGGGAGAGTTTGGGAAAGGCTTTCTTGGACTGCCACTCTGCACCACCTCCCATTTCCACCTTAATTAGCATTCCTATTTCTTCAGGCTACTTCTCATCACGTATGATAAGGTAGAGCTTTATGTCCATTTCCAGTTGTACATCTTCTTTCCTCAATCCTACACAATACATATTTCGTTCCACCAAACTTACTTTGAAATTAAAAACTTTTAAGGATAGGAAGACAAAAATAATAGCAAACATAAACACAAGAAATACTAGATTTATGTGAAACAACTTGTAAAGGGAAAAACCATGGAAAAGATTGCTCCCAAATATATGCAAACTGATTAAGGCAATTTACAAGAAAGAATAACTACCAAAGAGATTATGAAGAATGATAAGAGAGAATAGATCCACCACTAATGTCCAACCCACTCATTTTTTTCAATGTTATAGAAACTAAGATAAAGATAAATCACTTTCTTGACATAGGAATTTTCATATATTGAAAGATCATAACAACACCAAAGGCTTAATAGCATAGTTTCATATGATATGATTTGAACTAGTCTGAGAAATTAAGTCACAACAATATTGACTCTAAACACAAATACTAATATAGCATATTCTTTTTCATTAAGATTGGATCCATAAAATAAAGAGTTCTCCCTCTTAAATAAACCAAATCCCACTAAATAAGCTTTTCCATTGTAACAAAAAATTCTCACCCTTGATACCATGTACATATACGTCTTCTCAAAATCTATATAAACTCTGACCCATCATTGATTCTCATCAATGTACCAATTTTGATAGTAAGTCTAATTTAATTTGTCTGTGGACTGAGACCTTAAACTATTGAGCCTTTCTTTATTTCAAGAATAGTATAAAATTATCTACTTAACAGGACCAACCATGTAAAGGTGGAAGCTCATCTGGCCCCTCCTAGGAGCCTCTTGTGACCCTTTAGGGTCATAAGCGGTCTTGGGACACAACATCTAAGAAACATAATTATAGGCATCATGGTCACAATTTTTTTGAGACAACATAATTGAGTGGTATACCCAGATGATGAAGAGAAACCTCTTCTCCCCCAGTTCCAAGTTGACAATGTGGGATCGAAAGACCATAGATAAGGAATAAATTTAGAGAGTGGAGGAGGGCCATAACGACAAAAATAATACAAGACAAACCTCATGTTAAATAGGGAAACTGCAAACATTTTAATAGATATTTATTATTAAATAATGAAATTTGCATATACTAGTGTTATAAGAACCCTAATTACATGATTTATTATTGTAAGCTCCCTCTGACTTACACATCTAGAAAATGAAACTAGAACCTATTGGGATTGAGACAAACCTTATAAAATAACAATAGTTAGGAAGGATCTCTTGCCAATATCTGTTGGAGGACCTTGTATTCATGAGAAACAAATGTATTAGATAGATGTTGGCAAGTGATCCTCCTTAGCTTCTATTTTTTTATAAGGTTTGTCTCAATTCCAATAGGTTGTAGTTTCATTTTCTATATGTGTAAGTTAGAGGGGGCTTACAATAATAAATCATGTAATGAGGGGGCTTAGAACACTAGTATATCCAAATTTCATCATTTAATAATAAAAATATATTAAAATGTTTGTAGTTGCCTCATTTAAGTTGAGGTTCATCTTATATTATTTTGGTCATTATGGCCCTCCTCCTCTCTCTTAATTTATCTATGGTCTTTGGATCCTGCAGTGTCAACTTGGAATCAGAGGAGCATAAGTTTCTCTCCATTGTTTGGGTATACAACTCAATTATGTTGTCTCCAAAAAATCATGACCATGATGCCTATAATTATGTTTCTCAACTATTGTGAAATCTATATTTATGTTTCTCAGCTATCATTTTTATGTGCATATTTTTTATGTGTTTGGGAAGACATCTTTCTAGCCTGAGCCTAGATCCTTTGGCAATTAGCTTCATAATAATGAAGTAGATGATAGATGAGCTAATTTATTAGCTCTCATCTACTTCATTTATTATCAAGCTAATTGTCAAAGGATCCAAGCCTAGGGTAGAAAGACGTCTTCCCATTATATTTAAGCCATATTCCTTGTTCTTGTCAAACTTCCTTAGTATGGTAGCCCTGCTCTCTGTAGTACTCTTCTTCAATCTGTGTTCGATGATAAGCATCTTCTTCTTCTTCTTCCTAATTGCAGCCAGAACTTCCTTTTCATTGGGATTCAACTCCACTTCCCCCATCTCATCATCCTCATCCACTCATCCCAATTGATTGATCTCTCAAGGACCTTGTATTCAGTAGATATTGGCAAGCGATCATTCTTAGTTGCTATTGTTTTATAGGGTTAGTTATTAGTTATAGTAAGTTTAATAGAGTTAGGAGTCCATTTCAAAGACATCCACATGAAGTGGAGTGGGTGTGGTCGAATTGATGTATCAAGGAAAAAATGGAATAACCAAGAAAAAACATGTAAACCATATATATGTACACTTGAGACAAAGAGAAGTTATGCCATATCCATATTAAAATATTAGTTACAATATGAAAATACTAAACTGTCCAATTCCTGAGATCATCTTTGCATATGGTCGCAAAAAGGATATGTGATTACAATATAGACAAGGCATCATAAAAATATAATTTTGGCATTTTCCCTAGCCTAACATGTTTTGTAGTCAAATATTTCGTTGCGAAAAAGTGGAGATGGCTGGATAGATGCAAATGAGTTGTCATCAACCCAACTAAAGTATTTGCAGCCATTATTTTCCTATGATGCCCTATCTAAATTAGTTCTTATAATATAATGAATAGTATTTACATTAGAAACATTAAATATATACACATTAGCAACCTTTTTTCTATTTAGACAGAACCAAAATTATCATCCGGGGTTGTTCTGTGTCCATGAAGTCTCTAACACACACTGTCCACCACCACATTGATAGTTTGGCACATTGATAAGATTCATCAAACCTATATCAATAATGCACTGCACCATTGTTACTACATTTATTATTTTTATATGATTATTTTTATATAGAGTACACCAAGGAGTACCATCATAAATATTAACCATTTACAATAATGAAAAGTAAACCTAAATCAAATAGCTCATTTTGTTATCAACATGTGTAGTCTCTGTGTATATGAAAAATGAAAGAAATATCAAGCTGAATTAAAATAGTGAACAAAATAGTATTCCACATAGAGTGAATGAAATATACCATCAAAAGAAGGTGACAAAATCTTGTCACGGAGCATAGACATAGGAAATCAAAAAGGGAGAAAAGAAAAGAAATAAGAAAAATCATTATGACTATAGAAAAATCATTTATACTCTAATAAAAAAGAGAAACACTCTTTGTCAACAATTTTCAAAATCATTAGGACTATAGAAAAATAATTAAGACTATACAAAATCAAATTTTAGAAATGGACGGTTTTGAGGCTTTGCCATTACAACAATTGAAGATTCATCATTTGGTATTGTGTATTCCATTTAAGTATGTCAATAATGTTCAAAATCCTATCACCAAGCATAGATAAGAAATAAGAAAAATGATTAGCACTATAGAAAAATCAAGTTCTACAAATGGAACGTTCTGATATTGCTTTTCCATTACAACAATTGAGCATTTATCATTTGGTACTTCTTGGTGTATTCTATTTAAGTTTTTCAACTGTCATGTTTATGTGCATATTCTTTATATGTTTGGCTTCTCTCCCTCACAAGGGATACGCCGATAGGTAATCGATTTGAAAGCATAATGATTCTATAATTAGAAGGTTGGTTAATAGATTCTAGTCAATTCTTTGTAGAGGGTAGTATATTTGGAGTAAACTTAATTTCTCTACAATTTTGGAGTACACTATCTCGTAGGTACAGTTGAAATACCAACATATTGATTTAAAATTTTAGAATGTGAGCTTTTCTTGGTGATAATTTAGGAACATTTCTAGGCATTAGTTTTACTTTTTTATGCAAGAACCTTGTTGTTTTTTTTGTTTGTGATACCAAATGAGTAACTGGTATTGTGTAGACAGTGACTGGCGAGATTGTTCCTAAAAAAAATTACAAAACTAAAGCAATGGATAAACCAATGGCTAAACCAACAAAGCACTTGATGCAAGAGCATCTTTGGTGAATTGGTGAGCAACATCAACCAAAAGCATTTTCTATGTTTTTTATTTGATTTTATTGAGTTCTAGTTTGGTGGTTTCACAAACAAGTTAAAATATCACTTCTACTCTATGGTGGTCAACAGTGAAATGAGAGTTTTGGAACAAAGCATAAACATCAACTATTTGATAGAGTACCTCAAATAGGAGATTCCTATTCCACTATATTGTCCCTTGTCTGATCTTATGATATTTTGGACTCAATTCTTATATTTCAATTGCAAGGTTCTTATTTTTGTGAAATAAATACCTATATCTTTATCTTCTTGAAACATAGACTTTGATTAAATCCATTATTTTTCTATAAATTCTAATCTGCAGATGTCATGAAGATCATATTGCTGCAATCTTATCATAATAAAATATGCTCTATAATGTCCCTATCTCTATGATGTCCTTGTCTCTGGTTTAGACAACTAAGGTGATCTTGTAAATGAATTTTCTTCTTTATTTGGATGAGTTACTAAAGATAAATCAAAAGTTATACTATGTCTCTTGTTGATAAGTTGACAAGATCAATTGACATGATCCATTGCATCTTTGAATATAAGAGGCATCCCTCAATCTTTGTAAAAGGTTAGGGGGAAAAACATTTGGAATTAATAAGATTTGCAGAGTAACACAATTTTAGTGAATTCTTGAGTTTTTTTGTTTCTTTGTTTTGAGTTAATTAATGGATTAGATAGCTTGCAACATCTATTACACAAGTTAGTACAAGTTTTTTTGTGATTTTGTGTTGTGTTTATTTTGAGTTTTGAGGTATTCCAACTAGTTTTGTTAATTCTTTTGTTAAGTACCCTGTTGCTGGTATGAACCAGGCAAGTTGAACAAATGGAGTCTTAGCTCATCATTCCACCATCAATTTTTTACGGGTTCTTGGAATGGGTGAGGAGACTCCGTGTACTATATGTTTGGAGAAGGAGGGGCCCTGAGAAGCTCATTTTCTATGTTTTCAATGATGCCCTAGGTGAGCCAATTAAGCATGATTTCCATGTACATTTCATAGGAAGCTTAACTGCATCCCTTAAGATCATTAACAAAATACTATCATCCAAAACCCAACATCCCTTAAAATCATCAGAACAATACTATGATCCAAAAACCAATATCATAATATGCAAGCTTCTAGATTGAGTCTCTCCCCATGGAAGTTCCACTTCTTAAACAAGAAAACTCAATGAACACGTGTATTGGGGAAAAACTCAATGAACGTGTGTAATGGGGGATTTCTTCCATTGTTGGTAGTGAGACAAGAGGGTTTGGTGTCGTCAAATTTAGAAGAAACCATATTCAAAATGGTTTACTGTCAAAATGGAAGTTGAATATGTTCTGAAGGTCCACTCTTGTAGTAGCATTTTGAACAAAAACCTAAAAAATAAAATTCAGCCTGTTAGCACGTGCAAAAAATTTCATGGCTCTAGCTCTTTTCCCCTAGTCTTTGTAGTTGTTTTTAGGTCTCTGGCATAAACCCTTAGTTCAAATTTTTGGAAAACTAGACGTTACATTTAAAACCCTTTTTTTTGCCCATGCCCTATTCTAACTTTAAGTTACCTTTATTCTGACCACTTAAAGTCCTAATTTGCATGTGCTAATTTGTTATCCCTTTGTCGCATGGTCACATGAACCTTTTTCATGTTATGTGATCCTATAACTAAGGTTTGATATCGGCCCCCTTTAATATTTCCTAAGTCTCTAACCCTAGTGAAATTAATTTTTCCTAAGTCATGCCATTCAATATTTCTTATGTTTCGGCCTTCATTTCTTTCCTGGGCCCGGCTTTGACACCATCTTGATCTAACAGTGGGGCCTTATTCTCATGAGATGTGTCAGAGCTATACGCTTTTGTGATTGCCATTGATTTTCTTTATGACATGATGCCTCAAATAGGTGGGTCCAAAGTGACATGTATGCACAATTGGTGGCTTCTCATTGGCCCATGTATTAACATGTTGGTAGTTGTCAGTGGGACCTTGTTTCTAGATGCATCAGAGGGTCCTGACATTGTCAAAAAATTGACGACGGGCGCATGATCTTATGGGATCTGTCAGAGGCTTAAGATCATGCATCATCTGTCGATTCTGCCTTTTTCAAAAGGGATAAAGTGTAGTGGGTCCACATGCTATGTATACTTAGATGGAAAACTATGATTGGTCATTGATGTGTGAGCTAGACATGTTGTCAGGCGGGCCCGGTATCTCAATCAAAGGACTCAAGATTGACGGTTGGCATAAGAGTGCATAGAATATTCAAAGCTCTTCAGATCTTGCACCAGCCGTATGATCTTCCTAGTGGCATAATGTTCTCAGTGGGGCCATTTTCTAGGTGGTGCAGTGTTGTTCAAATCTTATTGGTCGATGTGGGTGATGCGGCAGTGTGGGGCCATTGTCAGAGAGGTATGTGATGAGGATAAGATCTACGGTTGGCGTAAGTTCTCATGAGTTTTGTCAGAGCTATGAGATCTTACACCCACTATCTAATTATAAGGCCTATAATGAGTGGGTCCTATGTCAGTGGTGACCGACATGAGTCATGAATGAGGTAATGAAAAGTGGCACAAAGCGGGCCTAGGTGGGGTCTAAGGTCTTAGCAGCCCGGACAAAAGTGTTTAATGATTCTGATAGATTTTAATGGGTTTGCTCATTTGCAAAGATGGTAGTTCTCTAAATGTTTTAGCAGTTTAGCAAACAAGCATTCACATAATTGCTAAGCTTTTTGATGGTATTATAAAGTGTTTCATGAACTGGTGGAGACCTTTAGTCATTAGTTCGCTAGATGTGGCTGGGATGAGTTAAATTCCTTTGGTCGCCAGTTCACAGGGTTAAGTGGTGAGTGAATATTTCACTTCATGAATAGGATTTGCCTTGTCGCATGGTCACTGAGTATTAACCTGAGGGTGGCAATTGAGTTAAGGACATAAAGACCATGAAAAGGGATGATCTAATGGCTGTGACTTAAAGTTGATCTAATTTCAAATGTGGACCGCCGATTTTCTATTGGTGCCATGGAAATGACCATTTAATTTCAAATTTGAATTCTCTGAGGGTTTCCAGCGATAGGAAGTACCAGAATTTATGGTTTTAATAGCTGATTTTGATTGGTTTGGTCGTGCTTGCTATTGCAGTGTGGTCTAGTGTGTTCCATGATCATCTATAAGGGTATGTACTATGTGGTTTCATGCTCGAGGTATGCTATAGGTGGCCAAATAGGTTGTCAAATTCAAATTCTCATGATTTACAATACTTTCTCAAAGATCTATCATAAGAGAAAATCTTTCTCAGACATACTTGAGTGGTTTTCATCCCCTGTAATAAATTTGTGACCATTTCTGGTTGGTTGGGTGGGTGAAACCATAACCCTAGTCATCTGTAGCTTGTTGCAACCTATTTTGGATTTCCAAGATGACTAGGGGTTGTATATTGTAGCTTTTTTGATTTTGTGAGGGTTCCAAAACTTTCCTTTTGGTCCTTGGTTGTTGTTGGTATTATACTGGGCAAGGAGAGCCTAGATTTTGGGTCTATTTCTATGGCATTTTGTTGATTGATAATGTATTGATTCTAAAAATTTTAATGAGAATACTTTTGGATTCCAATCTCATGTTTGTGTATGTCTTCTTATTTTTTTCTTGAGCTCATATATGTTAATTTCACAAAGTGGGTTATCATATGGTAAACAAAGCATATTTTGAGATTATCTTTGAGTTCCTAACAAAGTTAGGATTAAAGTCTTTTAGGTAGTTTTAGTGAGTTCATGGCTAGATAAGGATTTGACGTCCTGATGTGTGAGGGAGAGGGATAATAGGCAAAGCACTTATCCCAAATTCAAGTTTGTTTAAGTTACGGTTCAGTTGATATATGTTTTTTAGTGACTCTTTTCCCTAGGATGAGGCACTGGTCTATTCTTTGGACGTAGTCCATCATCATCAATCATGTACACAAATTCAAATGATCAAATCTTTAAATCAGTTAGTAAAGAGTATATTGGTATAACATTTAGTGATTCCTTTCAAGAAGTGAATCAAGGGTATACACTCCTAAGAATTAAAGCTCAAAGTGTAGGGGGATCTCATTGTTGATCCTTGTTAATTGTCCCTCTTCCTTGTAGACTTTGGAGTGGTGATAGAGTCAAAGTATTATTAAATTATCCATCAAAGTATAAATCTATAAGTTGAAGATCAAAGAGAACAACTAAAAAAATGGTGACTCTGTTGGGGAGAGTCTAGAGATAAGTTTTCAAAGTGCACTCTTTTTTTCCTATTGTTTTCAGTTCAAAGGTATTCCCATCTAGGTGGGTGGTTACTCAAGAGGTTAGAACCAGTGTCATACTATAAAAGATTGACAAAAGAAGGAATACCAAGTGCTTTTTTAGAAAAAAATTTGGAGGTCACTCTGGAACAATTGCATAAACAAGAGAAGAAGAGTTGGATAAGAAGGAATGGTGAGTCTACTCGTGCTCCCATAAGAGAACAAAGAAATACCAGAGGTAGAGCAGCACATGTTTCCTCAAGTGCGGAAGGTTCATAAGAAAAAGTTTCTAGATCAGATGGTAGTCGCTTTGAAGAAAAATTGTATGATACCCCAGAGGCTGTATTCCAAGATAAGGGTCCATTGCCTATAGGTCAGGATGAACAAGCTAGAGAGATCGGTTTGGAGATTGATTTAGATCTTGATGAAGATAATTTTAGAAGGGAGCCCATGAGACCACGGCAAGTCCATTTCCCATATCAAAATCTCACTAATATGGATGTGTCATCAGGTTCCAATGACATTATGATAGATCCAAATGATTTAAACTCACTAATGTTATAGTTGGCATAGTAGGATGCCATACAAAAAGGGATACAAGAGGAGAGAGAAGCTGAGAAGGTGAGTTCTCTAATAGAAAGATAGTCTCTCCTTAGAAAGATCAATGAAATGAAGGAGAGAAACAAGATGCTTGCTTCTACTCCTAAGAATTTCTAGCATGATGTCTTCGGTGATCTTGAAGCTTTGAGGAGTGAGCAGGAGCGCTTATTGCAAGATCATGAATTTGATTAGGAGGGCCTTGTGATCATACATGTGCAAATTTATGCTTCCCTCCATAAAGATAAAGATGGGTGTAAGATCACTACGCCTGTTGTTGCCGCTGGTGAGCAAGGAAAGTAAAAGATGGTGGGACATCAAGCAAGCAAATCACTGACAATACCAGGGGTCCCACCACCCAATTCAAATAAGGACACAAAGATAGAAAGAAGAAGAAAACAAGATGAGGACCTTGCAAAAGAATTAAAGAGGGCTGAAGTTTAAGCTTCCATTGTAGAGAAGAGAAGAAAGATCCAGTTCTTGAGGGCTTCATCAGCTAATGCTCTTCATCCATTTGCTAGGATAGGTGCTGATCCTAGACAATAGTCAAATGCACAAGTAGATGGAAATGTAAATGTAAATGTTGACCCTAGGGTTAACACCAGTTCAAGTTTTCAAAGAAGACCTATGCAATTAGAAGGCTATAGGCAAATTAGTTTTGATGGGATTCCTGGCTACCCGAATCCTATTCCAAATGATATATGAGATAAGGTACCTAAGTTTGCTGGTAATAATGCTATTAGTTGTGAGGAGCATTTTAGGCTATTTGTTGATATGCTTAATGATTATGAGGTACAACATGAGGATGTAGTCATGAAATTATTTGTTCAATCTCTAATGGACGATGCTAGAGATTGGTTTGAGAGACTTCCTGATAAATGTATTGATACTTGGGATTCTTTTGAGAGATGTTTTAAAGAGTAGTATGGTGATAGGCCTCATGCTAGTTTCATGTTGAATGAATTCAATACCATAAGGAAAAATCAGAATGAGTCTGCAGCTGAATTCAACATGAGATTTCAGAAGGTTATGCATAAGTTGTTCCAAGTTATGCGGTTAGATGACAATGTTTGTCTGACCACATACTTCAATGCATTTGATGGAAAGATGGGATACTTGTTAAGGGAAAAAGAACCAAGAACTCTTAGAGATTCTTTTATGATTTTTGTCAATATTGAGAACAATATGAAAATATCAGGGAAGTTGGGTGGGAAGAGAGATGATCCAAAGTTGTTTGGGGACAAGAAATACAAAAAAGAAAATGATAGGAATGTTGGAACTAGGAGGAAAGAAGAAGATAAATTGGATAAGGTGGTCAATGCATTGAAAGATTTGAAGGCACCTGCAAATAGGAACATTAGTGCTCCTACCAATGAAAGGCCTCAGTTCAACAACAATTTCAATAAGCAGAATAGATTGCAGAACTACCCCTACAACACCCAATGCAAGGATGGAAAGCCTATTGTCCCTATTGCAAGACAAAACAATGATAGAGGTGTCCCTGACCCTCTACAAAAATATTCAATAAATGTCATGGAGGACATACCTTGGTGTGTTGCATGGTAGTCCCCTCATTCTGCAGAGCATTGTGTGGTTGCACATTCTATGGCTGTAAATCAAGATTGTGGCACTGAGGAGGTAGATTAAGAAGAAGATCAAGATGATGTTGGATGAAACATGGCTACTTCATATTTAGGATATTAATATGATTCTAATTTTGATGAAGAAGAAGATGTAAATGTGAAGAGACACACTCAGGCCCTTTTTCATCAAGAGGTTTTTTCTAATAGTGAAGATATTGATAAGAAGACATGTAACATGAACTCTTCTTCTGAGCCAATAAATTTAAGAAGACCTTCTAGAGAAGAGATGGATAGGATTACTATACAAATGATTGCCCAAGTGCAAACTAGAGGCATGGTGGCAAGGAATACAAATGAGAAAGCTACAAGAATGTTTATAAAGAGTACCAACTCCAGAGAGCCTAATGAGAACAAATGAAAAGGTGATCACATGGTGAAAATTAAGAATGTAAAAGGTAAGAATTGTGAGGCTAAGGGAGTTGGAGTTGAAATATTTTCTAGTGAGATTGAGAAGCTAGTTAACACAATGGCTAAGATTGAGAAAATAAGGGTGGCCAATACACCTAATGTATCAGATAAGAAAAAGGATAATAAGGTAGTGCAAATTGAGATTCCTTCCTCTACTCCTATTGATTTGTTAGCTGTATTGTCCCAAATTATAGTCAAGGTTCCATTGTCATAATTGTTGAGGAGCCCTAAACATAAAGACAGAGCTATTGCATGGGTAGATAATGTTCATAATAGTGATGTTGCATCCAATGGGTCTCAGGATAAAGCTTTGAAAGGTATTAATGCTCAAGTAATTTTATCTCAAATTCCTCCTATATATTTGGATAGGTCTGTCAATGCTAGCATGAAAACATTGATCCATTATTTTTAAGTGTCCTTGTGAATGGAATGAAGTTAAAAAATTGTATGATTGATAGTTGTGCCTCTAATATTTTCATACCTTTCAAAATCATGGAGAAATTGGGTCTTAAACTTGATATAGTTCAAGGTAGATGTTGTGCAATGGATTAGAGGGAGGTACCAGTTATTGGGACTATCAATGCAATGCCATATAGGCTGGCAGCATATCCAAAGAAAGAGTTAACAATGAGTGTTTTGGTGGTGGACATCCCTCCTCATTATGGGATGCTGCTATCTAGAAGGTGGAGTGCTGCCATCGGTGGAAGTTTATAGTTTGATCTGTCCTATGCCACTTTCAAGATTGATGATTAGTCTATCAAGATTGAGTGAGAGCCAAGAGTATGGCACATGGTTGAGAGGAATATTGACAATGAGATTACATGTTTTGTGGATACTGATATTAATGCTTTTAGGGAAGAGATCCCTGTACTTGAGAATGAACCTATTTTGTCACCTATCTCTATTGAGTTAAGTGTTAATTCTATGAAGGGTGATTTGTGGGTAATGTACTTTGATGGTGCAAATTGCAAAGATGGAGCAGGAGTAGGTATTTTACTTATTTCTCCTAATGTAAACACCTAAAAATTTTCTTTCACATTGAATTTCTTTTGTACCAACAATATACCAGAATATGAGGCATTTTTGTTAGGATTGAGGTTGGCACAAAAACATGGAATTAGGTGTTTGAGTGTTGTTGGTGATTTTGAGTTGGTGGTGTCCCAAGTCAGGTCAGTATATTCTTCCAAGAAAAAAGGTTAAAAAAATATAGGAATGCAGTTTGGGATTTGATTGAACATTTTGATGCCTTCAATATTGAGTGGAAGGATAGGAGTAACAATAAGATGGCTGACTTGTTAGCCAAAATTGCAATCAATCCCAATGATATTACATTTGCTAGTGTCTCTAAAGTTGAAATTTAGACTAGGCCTAGTGTACCAAACAATATTGAAAATTGGCAAGTTTTTGATGATGATAATGATATCTTGAAGTTTATGAGTTGTGAAGATCAGTATCATGGTTAGGAATTTCATTGTTTAGCCTTGGTTGAGTTAGTAGAATGAAAAGAGGTTGTCTTTGGCAATGAAGTTATTCAGCTTATAACTAACAAGGTGCCCAAGGGGCTTGTTGTTTTGGAGACTGCCTTTGATAACCATGATAGAGTTCAAGAGAATATCAAAAGAGAGGATCATGCTGATCTAGAGGAGATAAATCTTGGAACACATCAAGCACCTAAGAAGGTATACATTGGTAGGGACATGTCTCACAATGTGAGAAAATCTTTGATTGAATTACTGAGAAAATTCAAGCATGTTTTTTGCATGGTCATATGGTGACCTAAAGGTTTATATAGAAGATTTGTTTCAACATATTATTCCATTGAAAGATGATGCTGAACCTTTTCAGAAAAAACAAAGGCCTATCAATCCCACTTTGGCAGCCAAGATGCAAGAAGAGTTAATGAAGTTGAGAGATTGTGGAATTATAAAACCTGTAAGGCATTCTTCTTGGGTTTCAAATCTTGTTCTTGTGAGAAAGAAAAATGGTGACATTAGACTTTGTGTGGACTTCAGGAATTTGAACATCATCTCATTAAAGGATAACTATTGTCTGCCCAATATGGAAGCTATGTTGCAGAGAGTGACTAGATTAGAATTGATGACTATGATGGATGGTTTCTCTGGTTACAATTAGGTCATTGTCAAAGAATCAGAACAATTCAAGATAGCTTTCACTACACCTTGGGGGACATATGTTTATGTGAGAATGCCTTTTGGTCTCACAAATGCTAGTGCTACTTTTCAAAGGGAAATGGATGTTGCCTTTTTAGATTTCATAAATGATTTTCTTGTTGTATATCAAGATGATTTAACTACCTATTCCAAGAAGGAAGAAGACCATTGTACTCATTTACAGAAAATATTTGTGAGGGCCTTGGAGTATGGAAATTCATTAAACCCAAGGAAATGTGCATTTGGTGTCATTGAGGGTAAGTTGCTTGGCCACTTGGTTGGAAAGCAATGAGTGAGAATTGACCCTGAGAGGGTAGTAGCTATTGATAAAATTTAGAGGCCAAAGAATATTAAAGGAATTGAGTCCTTCTTTGGTCAAGTCAATTTCTTAAGGAGGTTTGTGACAAATTTTGTAGAGGTTACTAGACCTATTTCTAAGATGTTGAAGAAGGGATCTGCAATCAATTGGGAGGCTAAGCCCGATGAAGCTTTCAAAAATATCAAGCAAGCTATCAAAGATGCACTAGTGCTTAAGGCACCTGATTATAATGTCCCAATGCACATCTTTTCATTTGCATCCTTTCACATTATTGCTGCAATTTTGTTGTAGAAAAGTAAGGATGGTTTTGAGAAGCCAATTGAATTCTTCAATAAATCTTTGCAGGATACTGAATTGAAGTATGACATAAATGAAAAACAAGCATATGCACTTTCGAAGGTAGTCAAGGCTTTTAAGTGTTACTTTATGGGAGTAGTTGTGATTTCTTTTGTGCCAATTGTGGCTGTGAAGGATATGTTCTCACAGCAGGAGGTATCTAGGAGAAGATGCAGATGGATCAATAGGATCCGATAATTCAATGTTGATGTCCAGATTACAAAGTTGGTTAGAGGACAAGGATTAGCAAAACTGATGGTTCAATCCAATCTTGATGCAAATCAAATAAATCATTCGGAAATTGATTATACATGTGATATGGATGATTGTATCTGGTATCAAGATATCATCTATTAGTTAAGAAATATGAGATGTCCAGTAGGAATGAATGATAATCAGAGGAGGACATTGAAATTGTAGGCCATCAAGTATGTAATTCTGGAATGTAAATTGTATAGAAAGAATTTAGATTGCATACTTTTGAAGTGTGTTGATGAAGATCAGGCTAACAAATTGTTAAAGGAAATGCATTAGGTAGTTTGTGGTGGGCATTATATGGGTAAAATAACTACTCATAAAATCTTTAGAGCAAGATTTTGGTGGCCCACAATCTTCAAGGATGCAGAACAATTGGTAAAGAAGTGTGATGCTTGTCAAAAGTTCTCTAGTAAGCTTAAATTTTTAGGTAACATGCCATTAAAACTAGTAGAAGTATAGGCTCCTTTCCAATAATGGGGAATTGATTTCATTGGGGAGATACCAAACAAGTCAAGTGGAGGAAACTCATGGATCTTAGTTTCCATTGATTACTTTACAAAGTGGGTAGAGACTATACCTACAAGGAATGCAACTAGCAGGTGGTAATTGATTTTCTGTTGAATAATATTTTTACAAGGTTTGGGTGCCCTAAGAGAATAGTAAGTGATAATGCAATGTGCTTCAAGTTTGTTGAATACAAGGAATTCTGCAAAGGTTTGGGAATTCAAATTTTTAATTCTTCACCTTATCATCCATAAGGGAAAGGATAGGCAGAATCTACTAATAAGAGTTTGATTAAAATCCTAAAGAGGATTCTTGAAAAGAATAAAAGGGCATGGAATACATGGAAGAATGCCTCAAAATGGAATACATGGAATCCATGGAAGAATGCCTCAAAATAACTTATTGGAAATGTATAAATTTTTGCAAATATATGATGATGAGATGCAGTTGAGAATTGAGGACCTCATTAGGTTGGATGAGATCAGGAGAGAGTCAGCTTCAAGGAATGTCAAATTGCAATTGAAAATCAAGAACCTATATGATAGGAAGGCTATGGAGAGGAAGCTTGAGCCTGGTGACCTAGTATTAATTTGGAATGCCAGACTAGAGGATAAGGGAAAACATGGTAAATTTGATCCCATCTGCCTAGGGCCATATTTAATTCATGAGAAATGGGGCCAAGATTCATACATTGTGAAAGAACTGAATGGTGATGTTCAAGAATTACTAGTTCATGGACAGTTCTTGAAGAAATACTTATTTTGAAGTATTCTAATTTCCATGAATAGTAGTTAGGATTGTATAAATTGTAAATTCTGTAAATAAGTTGCTTTCCCCTGCCCTGTTTTGTCCTGGTCTGTAGGGTTTTGGTCCTGTTGCTCTCCATTGTTAGCTTTTAAAAGTGGGATGGTCTACTTTAACCAGTGAATCTAAGTCTTTGCTATGGTTGTAGGAGGCATGCATCCTGAGACAGAGCCATTGTTAGCACATGCAAAAAATTTCATGGCTCTAGCTCTTTTCCCCTAGTCTCTGTATTTATTTTTAGGTCTCTGGCATAAACCCTTAGTTCAAATTTTTGAAAAACTAGTCCTTACATTTAAAACCCTTTGTTTTGCCCAGGCCCTGTTCTAATTTTAAGTTACCTTTATTCTGGCCACTTAAAGTCCTAATTCACATGTGCTAATTTTTAATCCCTTTGTCGTATGAACCTTTTTCATGTTATGCGATCATGCGACTAAGGTTTTATATGGGCTCCCTTTAATATTTCCTAAGTCTCTAACCCTGGTGAAATTAATTTTTCCTAAGTCATGCCATTTAATATTTCTTATGTTTTGGCCTTCATTTCTTTCTTGGGCCCGACTCTGACACCATCTTGATCTAATAGTGGGTGCTTATTCTCATGAGATGTGTCACAATTATGTGCTTTTGCAACAGTCATTGATTTTCTTTATGACACGGCACCTCAAACAGGTGGGTCCAAAGTGACACGTATGCACAATTGGTGCCTTCTGATTGGCCAATGTATTAACACATTGGTAGTTGTCAGCAGGACGTAGTTTCTGGATGCATTAGAGGGTCCTGACATTGTTAGAAAATTGACGAGGGGCGCATGATCTTATGGGATCTTTCAGAGGCTTAAGATCATGCACCGTCTATCGATTCTACCTTTTTTAGAAGGGATAAAGTGCAGCGGGTCCACATGCTATGTATACTTAGATGGTGAACTATGATTGGTCCATGATGTGTGAGCTAGACATTTTTTTAGGTGGGCTCGGTATCTCAATCAGAGGATTCAAGATCGACGGTTGGCGTAAGAGCGCATAGAATCTTCAAAACCCTTCAGATCTTGTGACAACCATCTAATCTTACAAGTGGCATAATGCTCTCATTGGGGCCATTTTCCATGTGTTGCAATTTTGTTCAAATCTTATTGGTCGACATGGGTGATGCGGTAGGGTGGGGCCATTGTCAGAGAGCTATGTGACGAGGATAAGATCTACGGTCGGCGTAAGTTCTCATGAGTTTTGTCAGAGCTATGAGATCTTACACCCACCATATGATTATAAGGCTTATAGTGAGTGGGTCTTGTGTCAGTGGTGACTGAGCATGAGCCATGAATGAGGTAGCAACAAGTAGCATAAAGAAGTCCCAAGTGGGGTCTAAGGTCTTAGCAACCCGAAAAAAAGTGTTTAGCAGTTTCGATAGATTTTAATGGGTTCGCTCATTCACAAAATAAGATGGTAGTTCTCTAAATGTTTTAGCAATTGAGAAAACAAGCATTCACATAATCACTAAACTTTCTAATGGTATTATAAAGTGTTTCCCAAATTGGCAGAGACCTTCAGTCGCTACTTCACTAGATGTGGCTGGGATGAGATAAACTCCTTTGGTCGCCAGTTTGTAGGGTTAGGTGGTGAGTTAATATTTCACTTCACAAATAGGATTTGCATTGTCACATGTGTTAGCATGTGCAAAAAAATTCATGGCTGTAGCATTTTCCCTTGGTCTCTGCAATGTTTTTCATGCCTCTGACATAAGCCCTTGGTTCAAATTTGTGAAAATCTAGCCATTATGTTCAAAAACCCTTTGTTATGCCCTGGCCTTGTTCTAATTTGATGTTACTTTATTCAGGCCACTTAAAAGTCCTTCAACGCATATGTTAAAATTGGTGACCTCTTTGTCATGTGATCATGTTGTTAGGCCCATTTTCTGTCATTGCAAAATCCTTTGAAAATGGCCTATTTGCCTTGCAAATGTTCTTCATGGCCTCCTGCCCATTCTCCTTGTTGTCACCTTGCTTTGGTCCAATTTGCATGTGTTGAATCACCAAATCCAAAAATTTATTCAAATTCTAGGGTCTACGGGAAGCAAACTTTAAAATCTACCTTAGTGTCGAAAACCCACAGTGTTTTCAAAATTTCATGATGTTTTCGATCTTTTACTGATAACTTGTGTTGTTTTTAACCCCCTGTGCTCCCTGATTTTGTGCACTTATCCTTTGGCATCGAAAACTCTCTATGTTTTCAGTCTTTCTCTATGTCAAAAATGTTGTGTTTTTTTGACCTTGTTCTTAACTGCGTAGGTGCGATGGGTGGTGGAGCCCAGTTCTTCATAGTTTCTTGTCACTAATTCTCTAGGTCTCCGGGTGGTTACATCTTCTATCTAGTGAGTTGGCAACTATTTGTTGCGTGATCTCCAAATATCTGGAAGTTGTCTACTAGCATCTCACAATCATGCGGGTGGTTTGTCACATAGTCACTGAATGCCTGGCAGTCATGTGGTGGTCTTTGTCCTTCATGCTTCAACACGGTTAAGTTCAGAGAGGATCAACAGTTGTTGTATGTTCGCGTGGTGAAGTTGTGTGATGTTTATCCTTCACGCTCTTGCGATAGTCATTGGATTTTCTTGCATGGTGGAGATGTGGGTCTTGATCTGTACATGCTCTTATTGGTTGTCGCATAGCTGCATGTCAGAGTTTCATGACATGTGATCATACGACCGCTTGCCACTTGTCCACATAGGTCCCAGTTCTTCCTGTTGTTCAACTTGCCTAGCGGTTAATTTCTCTTTCCATGACCTGGTAGGTGGTCCTTTCTCTTCAGTCGTGTAGTCTCTTATTTCTTGGTGGTTAACAGCTAACATCTCATGACTTGGCGAATGGTTAGTTGCATGGTTGCTAAGTGCTTGGCAGTTTGTTGGTGGGCCTAGTATTTCTCAAGTGGAGTAACAATGTAGATGAGATCTACGGTTGCCGCATGAACATGAGGAATATTCCTCCCTCTTGCGATCATGTGACCACCGTCTGATCTTCCCAAAAAGGCTTTTCTCAGTAGTGGAACCTATGTCTGATGGCTTGGTGGGCTCAATGAATGGTTTAGTGACATGTGGCATCAGGCAGGCCCAAGTGGGGTCTAAGATTTGGTGGTGTGGATAAGGATCTGGCAGCCTGACAAATTTCCCTCTTGTCACTGGTTCACCTAATATAAGAGTGATGCCTTAATTCAGACGGTGATTCAGTAAACAATGGTTGCATGATCGCTAAGTTTTTTAGCCATAGTGGAAAGCATTTCACGAACTGGCGAAGGTCCTTCAGTCACCAGTTCACCAGTTAGGTGGGGCTAATGTTTTTGGTGATGGGGCTTTTCCTAATTGGTTGGTAGGTGATAGGGTGAAAATCTCATGGCTTGTCATGTGTTCACATAGCCTAGGTTTTGGCTATGCGATCATGCGACAAATGTTTGAGATATCGCAGTTACAGAGTTGGCCTGAGGTGCTTGATGAGTCAAAGATCTGAAGCCCAGGAATGATGAGGTGATCTATGGTTGGGACTTAATTGCCAATCTCTAATCGAATCAGGACCATCGATTTGCTACTAGGTGCCAAGGATGTAGCTATTTGATTTCAAATTCAAATTTTCTGAGGGTTTCCAGTGACTAGAAGGACTGGTTTTAAACATTTTAGTGGCCTGATTGGACTTGTTTGGTGTTGCAATGAGGTCCAGGGTCTATGTGGTTAATTGCAAATGAGGTTTTGTACCTGGGGAAGGACAGTCTTAGCTTGAGATGTATTTGCAATAAATTTTTTGACCATTTCTAGCAGGGTTGGTGGGTGAAACCCTAGCCCTAGCTATCCATAGCTTGTTGCATTCTCTCTGAGAATTCCAAGGCAGCTAGGGGTATATGTAGTCAAATCTTTAACTTAGAGAGGGTTCTAAATTTTGTCAGTTCCATGAAGGGTTCTCTTCTGTAGATTTTCCCTTCTCTTTGCATATAGAGTGTTCCTCTTTCTCATGTTGGCTCAGAGAATACAATACATTTTGTAACAAGATTGTCTTATGCGTGAGGATTTAATATATTTTTACTATTACTGAGCTATCTCCAATTGAATTCTGATTCCATTAATCATACATCAAGGGTGTTTGATTTTTCTATTTGCATTGCCTAAGTGTTTGTAAGTGGAGTTGTCTTCATAGAGATAACTAGTTCAAGGTTAGCATTCTTGTACGTATGAGCTGAAATATCAAGGATAGGTCATGCTTGTCTTCCAGTGGATGTTGGTCAATGTATTATCTATTTATAGGTCTCCTCTAAGGGGAGGGTTAAAATTATTTGATGGATAATAACATATTTGAATTCACAGGTGGGTACTAAGTTGAGGTTTGGTCATGGTGTGTGATTGATGTTAGGCATCAACACATTGGGTTTATTGTTTTCTTGTTTCATAGCTATCCTTTGCAATATTATATTTGACTCTATGGCCCATTGGATAAGGTACTGGTCTATCAGAGACTTAGGGCATCTCAAGGGTCCCTTCAAACTCCATTCAAATCATTTCCTTTCTATCCCACCCTTTCCCTTTCTTGTTGTTAGGATAGGTTTCTAGCTTTCAGTCTCATTCCATGCAAGTACGGCTATTACATGAGATTTTCTATCATTGGGGTACAGGATACCTATAGGACATTGATTTCTATTCCACACTAATCTATTTGTAGGCCTTTGGTTTGTAATGAGGTGTCTTGAATGTGTAGATAAGGTAATACCCACCTGAGTGAATGTGGAGCTCAAAGAAGAAGGAGGATTTCTCTATATCCTCATCAATTGGTTTATTTTTCTTGCCAAGCTTGAGTGCCTAGCCTGTGTTTCAAGCCCAACTATTTGATTCAAGCTTGGTCCTACAAGAAAAAGATCCAACAAAGTGGTGACTCTGCTAGGGACTATTGAAGTTTCAAGATAGATCAGTAAGTTTGTGTCCTCTGAAGAGAGGTGGTGACTCTATGCTAAAGAACTTGAGTTGTGTAGTTTTGTTGGGACTGCATTTAGTTGAGAGGAAGGCAGTAGCATTTAGGAGGTGTTCTAGGTATTTCTCCTTTTTCTAAGTGTGTAATGGTTTCAAAGGAGTTTTCAAATCAAGTCTCAATAATTTCAATGGTAAATGGTTTTACTCCTTTGAAAAGATTTGTTAAGTCATGGGTGTTAAAGAAAATTTTTGCTTAAGGGGTTACCCGGCTATGAATTTTGTTGGTATACCTGGTTACCCAAACTCCATTCCCCTAAATGTTATAAACTTTTTACTGAAGTTCAGTGGGGAAAACTTTGAGTCTGCCTATCAACATGCTAGAAATTTTTCAGATCTGATGTGTGACTATGGTGTTGAGCATGAAGATGTGATAATGAGATTATACATTCGGTCAATGATAGGAGATGCAAGGGATTGGCTCTCATGTTTTCCTGATAATGACATCTCTTCATGGAATGATTTAGTTATGAGTTTCTTAGTCTAATTTTCTAAAAAGGTAAATGACTTTGACATGCTTATGACCCTTATGGATATACAAATGGAGGAAGATGAGTTGGTTCCTAGTTTCAATGCTAGATTTATCAAGACATGGGAAAATATCCTTGGGAAGTGCAGGCCAAGTGATGATATCTATCTAGTTATCTACTTGAATGCTTTTGATAAGAATTTCAATTTTGACTTAAGAAATAAGGAACCACTAACTTTGTATCAGGATTTTCAGTTTGCAATGGATATTGAATCTAATTGGAGATATCATGTTGTAAGAAGACCACATGTTGCTACTAATTTTCACTCTCAGAATGTGGTAGATAATAGGAAAAGGGATGCACTAAAAGGTTTAGAGCCATATCGGCATATTCTTGCCCCTATTAGTGATGTGCCTCAATTTTCTAGGTAGGATATGATCCATGATCATGTAGAGGAAAGTAACTTATAGTCACATCTTGCATCACTTGAAGAAGAAGATTGCTTTGTAACTGAAGCTTGTGTGGATGATGAACTTATTGCTGATGTATATCCAACTGAAACTCAATATGATGAACAATTGTATGCATGGCGTTTGCAGCAAATTGAGGAGCTAGAGTTAGCTCTTGCCATTAATGGCAAGAAACTTCAAGAACTAGAGATGTGTAGAGCCATGGACAGAGAACTTGCTTAGTCCAATGAATGTGTACCTTCAGATTATGACAATGAACCAGATAGCTATATTTCAGAAGAGTCTTATGTTGAGAGTGTATCAGATGAAGGTATGATTAGTAATGTTTGTAATCAGTCTTTTGCTGATGATGAATATTCATTTGATGAGGTGGGTAGTTCTGGTTTGAATGATGATAGCTGGGTAGCATTTTTGCATGAATTGAATGAAGATAGGTGGTATCAATGTGAATATGTTTCTTTTGATACCGATCATGAGTCTACAAGTGTGATGAATTTGAACCAGCAAGGGTTTGTTGATAAACATCACCTGAGTTGTGAATCTGAAGGTAAGTTACTTTTTGAAGATAAGAACATGTATGGAGATGTTAGTATGATCCCACTTTTAGATTTATATGTGCCAGTAATTGAAGGTTTTTTAGTGGAGACCTATGGAGATATGGAAGAAGAAATTAATATTTTAATTCAGCTGGATAAGGAAGAACTAGATTGTAAAGTGAATGTAAATACTGCTTATCTGGTTAATTCAATTTCCAGGTCCGCATTGGAAAGTGAAGAGGAAAGAGGAAGTGATTTTCCTCTTGAAATGTGTTTTTCAGATTTGGAAATAGTGAGGAGTTATGATGTTTTGAAAATGCACTACACTATGTTTCCAAAGCTATTTCAATCAGAATATCTCTATTTCCAACAAGACCTGGCTAGTGATGAAAAGGATGTCTGTGATAGTTTGCTAGTTTCTTATGAGCTTGAGGACATGCCTTGCTATGAAATTTTTTCTTTTCATAGTTGCTACAGTAATTATTTGCAGGGTGCTAATTATGTTTCTGAGTTGGATGAATGTGAGTATGAGGATTTTAGTTTTCAATTGTGTTCAAGTGCTGAACATGGTGATAAAGATGATGTTAATTCTTAGCTGCTAAGTGTACTCACATTTCATGATGATCAGCCTTACGTTAGCTTGCAAGATGTAATGGGAAGAGGTTACAAATTTTTGCTGCAAGCTAATTTTATTCATGATTTTGATGAGTGTATGTGTGAGGCAGTCTAGTATGACAAGATAGATTTTGATCCTCATACACTTGGAAAAGATGAATACACTTATTGCATTCTTGAGGAGTTTCCTATCAAGAGTTTTCATGAGTTTGAACATGTACATGAAAGGGATAATTCGAGGGTCATCTCTATGTAGAGAGATGAAGACCAAGTGTTTGATAGAGGTAAATGATTGGCATGGTTTAGTAGTTTTAGTTGTGTAAATGTTTGTGTAGTTGTTTTGCTTCAGCAGTAGTGTTAGTTGGAATAAAGAGCCAGCTTTTGAGAGCCTTGAAGTTTTGAGTTTTGAGAATTTCTCGAGTGATAAGGAATGTGATTGTGGATTGGTCTGCTTCCCCTAGAGATCTGGATCTTTGCTATGCCTGCAGGAGGCGTACATCCCCAACTAGAGCCACTATTAGGCCCATTTTTTGTCATTGCAAAATCCTTTAAAAATGGCCTATTTGCCTTGAAAATGTTCTTCATGGCCTCCTACCCTATGTTATCCTTGTTGTCACCTTTCTCTAGTCCAATTTGCATGTGTTGAACCACCAAATCTAAAAAGTTATTCAAATTCTAGGGTCTGTAGGAAGCAAACTTTAAAATCTGCCTTAGTGTCAAAAACCCACAGTGTTTTCAAAATTCCATGATGTTTTCGATCTTTTACTGATAACCTTCATTATTTTTGACCCCTTGTGCTCCCTACTTTTGTGCACTTATCCTTTGGCATCAAAAACTCTCTATGTTTTCAGTCTTTCTCTATGTCAAAAATGTTGTGTGTTTTCAACCTTGTTCTTAACTGCGCAGGTGCGATGGGTGGTGGAGCCCAATCCTTCATAGTTTCTTGTCGCTGATTCTCTAGATCTTTGGGTGGTTACATCTTCTATCTAGCAACTTGGTGAATTTTTTTCACATGATCTCAAAATATCTGGCAGTTGTCTACTAGCATCTCACGATCACGCGAGCGGTTTGTAGCATAGTCACTGAATGGCTGGTAGTCATGTGGGGGTCTTTGTCCTTCATGCTTCAGCATGGTTAATTTTGGAGAGGATCGGCAGTTGTCATATGTTCGCATGGTGAAGTTGTGTGATGTTCATCCTTCATGCTCTTGCGACAGTCGTTGGATTTTTCTTGCATGGTAGAGATGTGGGTCCCGATCTATGCATGCTCTTATTGGTTGTCGCATAGCCACATGTCAGAGTTTCCTAACATGTGATCATACAACTGCTTGCCACTTGTCTACATGGGTCCCAATTCTTCCTATTGTTTAACTTGCCTGGTGGTTAATTTCTCTTTCTGCAACTTGGCGGGTGGTCCTTTCTCTTCAGTCGCGCAGTCTCTTATTTCTTGGCATTAATGGCTAACATCTCATGACTTGGTGAATGGTTAATCACGTGATCATTGAGTGCTTCACAGTTTGTTGGTGGGCCCAGTATTTTTAAGTGGATTAACAATGCAGATGAGATCTACAGATGCCGCATGATCATGAGGAATATTCCTCCCTCTTGCGATCATGTGACCACCATCTGATCTTCCCAAAATGTAAGGCTTTTCTTAGTGTTGGGACCTATGTCTGATGGCTTGGTGGGCTTAGAAAATGGTTTAGTGACATGTGGCATCAGGTGGGCCCAAGTGGGGTTTGAGATTTGGTGAAGTGGATAAGGATCTGGCGGCCTGACAAATTTCCCTCTTGTCGCTGGTTCATGTAATATAAGGGTGATGCTCTAATTCATCTGGCAATTTAGAGAACAATGGTCACGTGATCGCTAAGTTTTTTAGTGATGGTGGAAAGAATTTCATGAACTGGCGAAGGTCCTTCGGTCGCCAGTTTGCCAATTAGGTGGGGCTGATGTTGTCGGTGACAAGGCTTTTCCTAATTGGTTGCCGGGTGACAGGGCGAAAATCTCATGGCTTGTCATGTGTTCGCATAGCCTAAGTTTTTGCTATGTGATCATGCAACTGCTATTTGAGATATCGTAGTTGTGGAGTTGGCCTGAGGTGCTTGATGAGTTAAAGATCTGAAGCCAGGGATTGATGAGGTGTGTTGGAAATATAGATGTAGTAACTGAGAGGGGGGGTGAATTAGTTAACCAAAAAAATATTACCACTGATCCCTTAAATATCTTAACAAATTATTTACTGTGCCACTCGGTAAATATATAGAGAAATGTTGAAACTTGATCCTTGAAGTGTGTAATAATTAAACTATTCTTAAGCATACATCACTGATTAACTTATATGAATAAAGAAAATAACATGAACACAAGAGACACCAGATTTTCCATGGAAACCCAATATGGGAAAAACCACCAATGTAACTAGTTACTATTTTTCACTCTTCTGAAGTGATGCCCGGTTAGAAGCCAACTGGTAAAGGGTTACAAAACACACTGTTAGGTGTGATCTTGTTAGAGGATTTAATCACCCTGCTAGGAGTGGCCTTGTAAGAGGTCTTGAAACAATTCAATAGAACTATCACCTTGTTAGAGGATTTACAAAATGGTTGTTAAACCAACTCGGTTAAGAGATTTTGATATCACTACTACAATTGTAAGAGAGTAACAATGAAATGACCTACAACTGAATTGCTGAATATAGATCTCTGTTCTGCTTCACTAGATCCTTATTGATCAAATAAATCTTTGCTGCTCCTCAAGGATATCTGACCATCCTTCAAAATTCACACACACCTTTCTTCAAAATGATTTCTTCATGTTGTATATTTATTCAACACTTGACCTTCTATATATATATGCCATTTCATTAACATTTAGATTGTCAAGTCAGCACTAATAATTATTATAATAGTCATCAGGGATAAACAAACTGTAATAACAAAATTCTTTGAAGGGCCGACCTTGCTCGGTAAACATTAATCCTGAAAAGATTTCCTTCGGTGACCGAGAGAACTCGGTAACCACAACGAATTCTACAACATCCTTCGGAGACCGAGAGAGCTCGGTAACTACTAATTTTCCTTCAATAACCGAGGAGGCTCAGTTATCACTGTTACCCTGTCATGTTTCCTTTAGACACCTGAGAGAACTCGGTAGATACTAAAAACCACCTAGCTGATCGACTAAACTTGGTAGATACTCAGAACCACTTAACTAACCTACTGAACTCGGTAGACAGTGAGAACCACTTAGCTAACCGACTAAACTTGGTAGACACTGAGAACCACTTAGCTGACCGACTGAACTCGGTACACACTGAGAATGATAATTGATATGACATTTGTGTGACATCAAAGACACCACATAGCTAGTTCAACAATGTCCTTCAAAAAATTGTATCCAATAATCTCCCTCTTTGGCATTGATGGCAACACAACATGTCATAGCACAATGAAATTTCATAGAGAAACCTAGAGTAAGAAACATATCCTTAGCTTCATTCTAATTCCCATCATCTTCAAACTTCTTTCTTTGACTGAGAACCCTCCCTCTTAACTTCTCAAATTATTCATCTTAGAAATTTCTTGAAATGACAGAAAACTCTCCCTCTTTGACAACACATGCCAAAGACAACTTAGACAGTTTTGGTAAATATGAATGTACCTTATGTACTAATTCATATGCAATGATTCTCTGACTATGCTACATCAACTGAATTATCTTCAACATGTTCTGGTTGATGCATCACTAAAACTTTATTTAGTGAAGCTCAGACAGGGGAGTGACCCCTAACTTGCCTCTTAGATACAAGAATGCATCCTTAGGTAGTGGCTTGGTGAAGATATCTGCAATTTGTTCTTTTGTATGAATATATTCCAATCTGATTTCCTTGTCCTGCACCAATTCTCTGACAAAGTGATATTTAACTACAATGTGCTTGGTTTTGGAATGCATTACTGGATTCTTTGAAATATTTATTGCACTTGTATTATCACAAAACATAACAAATAGGTTTTTGATCTCAACCTTCATGCCTTCCAAAAGCTATTTAAACCATATAATATTAGAGCATTTTACTATTACAACAACATATTCTGCTTCTACTATGGATTGGGATGTGCAATTTTTCTTTTAACTAGTCCAAGATACTAACCTCTTGCCAAGAAAGAATGCTCCACCACTTGTACTTTTTCTATCATCAATGTTTCCTGCCCAATCAGCATCAGTAAACACTTTTAAATCTAGATTGCCTCCAAATTTATACCACAAGCCATAATCTTCAGTTCTCCTTAAATCTCAAGATTCTTTTGATTTCCATTATGTGATTTTCTCTAGGTTTCACCAAGAATCTTGCCACTATACCAACTGCTAAGGCAATATCAAGCCTTGTTTGTACTACATACTGTAATTTTCCAATCAATGATCTATATAAGGTCTGATCTACTTCTTTTGAATAATCATCTTTGGTAAGCTTCAGTCCAGTACACATGGGTGTACCAACTGGTTTTGAATCTTTCATACCAAATTTCTTAAGTATTTCCCTCATATATTTAGACTGAGTAATGTAGATACCATTTTTGTTCTACTGAATCTGAAGTCCAACAAAGAATTTTATCTGACCAAACATAGACATTTCAAATTCTTTGTTCATATGCTCTCAAAATTCTTTTCACTGATCATCATTTCCTGTAAACACAGTATCATCCACAAATATTTCTGCCAAAACAATTTTGTTATCTGATCCTTCTTTGATGTATAAATTACTATTGTCAGTAGCTCTTTTGAAATCAATCTGAGTAAGATAGTTATGTAATGTTTCATACCATGCTCTAGGAGCTTGTTTCAGACCATACAATGCTTTGTGTAATTTATAGACCATATCCCTTTTTTCTGGATCAATAAAACCTTCAGGTTGCTCAATGTAGACTTCTTCCTCAAGAATACCATTGAGAAAAGAAGATTTTATATCCATATGATATACATTAAATCCTTTATGTGCTACATATGCAAGTAAAGTCCTCACACCTTCTAATCTTGCAACAGGAGAAAAATTCTCTGCATAATCTATTCCTTCTTCTTGAGAATATCCTTTACATACCAATCTTGCTTTGTTTCTTGATACTTGACCATCTTCATTCAACTTATTTCTGAATACCCATTTTGTCCCAATTAAATTTTTATCTTTAGGCCTAGGTACAAGAGTCCATGTCTTATTTTTCTCTATTTTCTCTATTTCTTCATTCATAGCCTTAATCCAACTTTCATTTTCCAATGCATCTTTCACATTTTTAGGTTCAAAATCAGCAAGTAAACATGTACCTTTTAGTTTACTTCTTGTCATAGTACCATCTGATTTGTTTTCAATAATCTGATCTGGTTTATGATGCTTTCTGATGTACTTGGCTAATATAGGTTCCTTGCTTCTTGAATGAGTTACATTGTCATCTTCTTCATCTTTAGGTTTAGATTGCTCGAGCTCAGTAGATACTTGCTCAGTAGCTTCAGACTGAGACTCGGTACTTTATGACTCATTCTAAACTTCTTCTTGTGACTCGGTTACTGTACTGGGCTCGGTAGATGTAGTCTCCTTATACGTTTCTGGCAATGTATCAGGTTCAATGTAAACAAATTTTCTATAGTCCTCTAGTTCCTTTTTGATTTCTTCTTCAGTCTTTTCTGCAAACTCATCAATTCTCACATGTGCACTTTCTATAATTTTGTGAGTAGATAGATTTAGACATCTATATGCCTTACTTTTGCAAGAATATCCCAAAAATATTCCTTCATCACCTTTTACATCAAATTTTCCTTTTCTAGATTCTTTTAAGATGTAACATTTACTACCAAATACTTTTAGGTAACTTACATTTAGTTTGTAGCCATAACATAGCTCATACGGAGTCTTGAATGTGTCTTTTCTCAGCTGTACTCAGTTCAAGGTATGAACTACAGTGTTGATAGCTTCCTTCTAGTATTTCATAGAAATGTTCTTTTCAATCATTAGAGTCCTTGCATAGTCCATGATAGATCTTTTCCTTCTTTCGGCTATTCCATTCTGCTCAGGAGTTCTCAGGGCTGATACCTCTCTTTTGATTCCTCTTTCAATGCAGAAATTATTGAATTCATGGGAGATGAATTCACCACCTCTGTCTGATCTCAAGCATTTTATTCTTTTTCCTATTTCCTTTTCTACTCTTACTAAATACCATTTGAACTTCTCAAATGCTTCATACTTTTCTCTTAAATACATAACAGTCATCATTCTAGAGTAATCATCAACAAAGAGAATAAAGAATTTTTCTCGGGTATAGCTCTCAATTCCAATAGGTCCACATAAATCAGTATGCACAATTTCCAAAACATCTTCAAACTGATAGTTTTTACTTTTAAAACTAGACTTTCCCATTTTACCAATTTGACAATTCTTGCATAGACCAACATCAGGTTTCTTCAAAGTAGGAATACCTCTTACTTTCTTGAATTTACTTATTTTCATCATGTTGTCAAAATTTACATGACATAACCTTTTGTGCCATAACCAACTTTCTTCAATTTGAGCAATAAAACATGAGTAATCACCAAGATCAAGATAAATACGGTTACCTTTGGTTTGTTTGCCTGATCCTATCATTCTTCCTTTGTCATCTAGCAGTTTTGCTTTGCTATTCATGAATTCAACCTTGAATCCAATGTTGATTAGTTGTACTACACTTAGAAGATTATGCTTTAGTCCTTTGACCCAATATGCATTATCACATTTAAGTTCTTTGGTTAATGAAATTCATCCCTTTCCTTTTATACAATAGGGTTCACTATTTCCAAACCTTACATTACCACCATCAAAGTTTTCAAAGTGTTCAAACTTGGTCCTATCACCAGTCATATGATGTGAACATCCAGTGTCTATAATCCATGTATCATTCTTTCTTATATGAGAGCTAAGTGCCATCTCATCTTCATCATTATCAGATTCATCTTTTATAGCAATGAAAATAATTTCTTCTTCACTATCATCTGAATCTTTAGCTAAAAAACATGTTTTCTTACCTTTATCCTTGAATGATTTGAATTTTTTCTTTCCATTGTACTTGTAATTTTTCTTCTCATCTTTACTTTGCTTGTTTGGACACCTAGCTGCAATATGACCAATTTCTTCACATGAAAAATAGATTAAGGGAGTTTTACCTTTGTATTTTCCTCTGCCTTTTGAATACTTCTTTGCAAGCAATGCTTCAATAACTTCAAGATCACTATCAGAACTTTCCTCTGATTCTTCTTCACTTTCTGATTGGATTTTCTTCCCTTTCTTGAGTGAAAGTTTGGCCTCAAAAGCTGATTCAATATTTTTAGAAGTTGGAACATAGTTGTCATAGTTATCCAGTTCAAAGGCTATGAATTTTCCAACTAAGGCATCCAAATTTATATTGTGATTTTCTTCACATCTTCTTTCTTGAATAGTAGAAACTCTTATTGCATAAATAGGAAGTAATTTTCTAAGAACCTTACTTATAACATTTTCATCATCAATTTTTCCTCCAGAAGCTCTGATTGCACTAACACTTGTCTTGATCCTTTCAACATATTTTGCAATGTTTTCTTCTTCTCTCATTTTCATCTTATTAAACTGTCCTCTTAGACTCTCTACTTTGGCTCTCTTCACATTGTCATCACCGCCATAGATTTTCTTCAGCTTGTTCCACATTTCATGAGCAGTTGTGCAGTCTTTGATTTCATCAAATTCTTCATAGCTAAGAGTTGATGCAATGTCTATCATGATAGTGTTATGGCTCTTTTTCTCTGTAATGTCTTCAACAGTTAATGTGCCAGTAGGAATTGTATATTCTTGATTCATATATTTGCATCATGAATCACCAATGGAAGCCAGATGTAGTCTCATGAGACCTTGCCATATTGAAAATTTATTTCTGTTAAGCCTTGGAATTTCTCTTTTGTAAGACATCCTGATCTTTAGCTTAGATCCTTGAAACCCTTCCTACAAGCACCAAAAGCTCTGATACCAATTGTTGGAAATATAGATGCAGTAACTGAGAGGGGGGGGTAAATCAGTTAACCACAAAAATATTACCACTGATCCATTAAATATCTTAACAAATTATTTACTATGCCACTCGGTAAATATACAGAGAAATGTTGAAACTTGATACTTGAAGTGTGTAATAATTAAACTATTTTTAAGCATACATCACTGATTAACTTACATGAATAAAGAAAATAAGATGAACACAAGACACACTAGATTTACCATCGAAACCCAATATGGGAAAAGCCACCAATGTAACTAGTTACTATTTTTCACTCTTCTGAAGTGATGCCCGATTAGAAGCCAACCTGGTAAAAGGTTAAAAAACACACTGTGAGGTGTGATCTTGTTAGAGGATTTAATCACCCTGGTAGGAGTGGCCTTGTAAGAGGTCTTGAAACAATTCAATAGAACTATCACCTTGTTAGAGAATTTACAAAATGGTTGTTAAACCAACTCAGTTAAGAGATTTTGATATCATTGCTACAATTGTAAGAGAGTAACAATGAAATGACCTACAACTGAATTGTTGAATATAGATCTTTGTTCTGCTTCACTAGATCCTTACTGATCAAATAAATCTTTGCTGCTCCTCAAGGATATTTGACCATCCTTGAAAATTTGCACACACCTTTCTTCAAAATGATTTCTTCATGCTGTATATTTATTCACCACTTGACCTTCTATATATATATATATATATATGGCATTTCATTAACATTTAGATTTTCAAGTCGGCACTAATAATTATTATAACAGTCGGCAAGGATAAACAAACTGTAATAACAAATTTCTTTGAAGGGCTGACCTTGCTCGGTAAACATTAATCCTAAAAAGATTTCCTTCGGTGACCAAGCTCAAACTCTATAACCACAATGAATTCTGCAACATCCTTTGGAGACTAAGAGAGCTCGGTAACCACTAATTTTCCTTCAATAACTGAGGAGGCTCGGTTAACACTATTACCTTGTCATGTTTCCTTTGGACACCTGAGAGAACTCGGTAGATACTAAAAACCACCTAGCTAACCAAATGAACTCGGTAGATACTAAGAACCACTTAGCTGACCGACTGAACTCGGTAGAAACTAAGAACTGCTTAGCTGACCGACTGAACTCGGTAGACACTGAGAACCGCTTAGCTAATTGACTGAACTCGGTAGACACTAAGAATGATAATTGATATGAAATTTGTGTGACATCAAAGATAACACATAGCTAATCCAATAATATCCTTCAGACAATTGTATCCAACAAAGGTGATCTACGGTCGGGACTTAATTGCCGATCTCTAATTAAATCAGGACTGTTGATGTGCTGCTAGGCACCAAGGATGTAGCCGTTTGATTTCAAATTCAAATTTTTTGAGGGTTTCCAATAACTAGAAGGACTGGTTTTAAATGTTTTAGTAGCCTGATTGGACTTGTTTGGTGTTATGATGAGGTCCAAGGTCTCTATGGTTAATTGCAAAGGAGGTTTTGTACCTGGTGAAGGACAGTCTTGGCTGGAGATGTATTTGCAATACATTTTGTGACTATTTCTAGCAGGTTGGGTGGGTGAAACCCTAGCCCTAGCTATCTGTAGCTTGTTGCATTCTCTCTAAGAATTCCAAGGCTGCTAGGGGTATATGTAGTCAAATTTTTGACTTAGAGAGGGTTCTGAATTTGCTTAGTTCCGTGAAAGGTTCTGTTCTATAGATTTCCCCTTCTCTTTGCATATAGAGTGTTCCTCTTTCTCATGTTGGCTCAAAGAATACAATACATTTTGTAACAGGATTGTCTTATGCGTCAGGATTTAATATATTTTTACTGTTACTAAGCTATCTCCATTTGAATTCTAAGTCCATTAATCATACATCAAGGGTGTTTGATTTTTCTATTTGCATTACCTAAGTGTTTGCAAGTGGAGTTGTCTTCATAGAGATAACTGGTTCAGAGTTAGCATTCTTGTATGTATGAGCTAAAATATCAAGGATAGGTCATGCTTGTCTTCCAGTGGATGTTGGTCAATGTATTGTCTGTTTATAGGTCTCTTCTAAGGGGAGGGTTAAAATCCTTTGATGGATAATAACATATTTGAATGCATAGGTGGGTACTAATTTGAGGTTTGTTCATGGTGTGTGATTGATGTCAGGCATCAACACATTGGGTATATTTTTTCTTGTTTCATAGCTATCCTTTGCAATATTGTATTTGACTCTGTGGCCCATTGGATAAGGCACTGGTCTATCAGAGACTTAGGGCATCTCAGGGGTCCCTTCAAACTCCATTCAAATCATTTCCATTCTATCCCACCCTTTCCATTTCTTGTTGTTAGGATAGGTTTCTAGCTTTCAGTCTCATTCCATGCAAGTACGGCTATTGCATGAGATTTTCTATCATTGGGGTATAGGATACTTATAGGAGATTGATTGCTATTTCACACTAATCTATCTGTAGGCCTTTGGTTTGTAATGAGGTGTCTTGAATGTCCAGATAAGGCAATACCTACATGAGTGAATGTGGAGCTCAAAGAAGGAGGATTTCTCTATATCCTCATCAATTGTTTTGTTTTTCTTGCCAAGCTTGAGTGCTTAGCATGTGTTTCAAGCCCAACTATTTGATTCAAGCTTGGTCCTGCAAGAAAAATAACCAACACGTGTGAACCTTTTTCATGTCTTGCTATCATGTGACTAAAGTTTTATGTCGGCCCCCCTTGATTTATTTTCCTAAGTCTCTAACCCTTGGCAGCCTTTAATATTTCCTAAGGTCCTCAGCACCTAATTTTTCCTAAAAGCCTAAGTCCTGTGCTTTAATTTTTCTTATGTTCTATTTTAATATTTTTCTGAGCCTGGTCTTCTGACAACATCTCAATCTGATGGTTGGCATAAGTTCTCATTGACTTTGTCAGATGCTTGAGATCTTACACCAGTCATTGATTCTCCTTTATGATAGAGCTTCTCAAACAGGTGGGTCTATTGGCACATATGCACAAATGGTGACATCTTATTGGTCCATGTTTTAACATGTTGGTAGTTGTCAGTGGATCTTGGGTTGCTAGCTTGTTAGAGGGTCCTGAGACTTGTAATGAATCAATGGTGGGCATAAATTCTTATGAGATGTGTCAGATGTATGAGATTTTGAGACAACTATTGATTCTTTCATATGACGTAACCTTTTCTTTTGGCGGGTCCATCTGCCAGATGTGTTGATTTGTTATACTGTGATTGTTCCACATTGTGTGAGCTAGACATGTTGTCTAGTGGGCTCGGTATCTTAATCAGGAGATTCAAGGTCGAAGGTTGATGTAAGACCACGTAGAATCTTTAAATCCCTTCAGATCTTGCACCAGCCATCTGATCTTCCAAGTGGCTTAATGTTCTCAGTGGGGCCATTTGCCAGGTGGTGTAGGATTGTTCAAATTTTATTGGCTGGCATGGATGATGTAGCAAGGTGGGGTTGTTGTTAGAGAGATCAGTGACAAGGACAAGATCTATGGTCAACCTAAGTTCTCATGAGTTTTTTCAGAGCTATGACATCTTATTCCTGCCATCTGATTATAAGGATTAAAGAAAGTGGGTCCTATGTCAGTGTGACTAAGCATGAGCCATGAATAAGGTAAAGAAAAGAGGCATAAAGAAGGCCTAGGTGGGGTCTAAAGTCTTAGCGGTCCAGATAAATAAGGTTAGCAACCTGACAAAATTCAATGGGTTCATTCATTTGCGTAATAAAATGGTCGTGTTCCAAAATGATTGGCGATTCAGTGAAGGAAGGTCATGTGATCTCTAAATATTTTAGCGGTGACTTAAAATGTTCTACAAACTGGTGAAAGCCTTTTGTCACTAGTTCACCAGATGTAACCGGGGTAGGTTAGATCTCCTTAGTTCACTAAGTCACAGGGTTAAGCAGTGAGTTAATTTTTCACTTTGCGAATAAGAAATGCATTTTCGCATGGTTGCTAAATGTAAACTAGGATTCCTATAAAGGGTAAATCATAAAGCCCATGAAAGATGAGGATTGAACAACCACAACTTAAAGTTGATCCAGATTTGAATATAGGCCACCGATCTAGTGTTGGCGCTTGGAAACGACCATTGTTTTTCAAATTCAAATTTGTGAGGGGTTTCCTATGACCAGAAGGAGTAAAATTGAATGCTTTCATGGTTGAATTTGATATTTTTAGTGGAGCTTGCTATTGCAGAGTGGTCCAGGGTGTGCCATGATCATTTATAGGGGTTTGTACTATGTGGTTTTGTGCTTGAGGCATGTTTCAAGTGGCCGAATAGGTTGACATTTAGGCATCTTTATGGTTCTTAATACCTTCTCACTGAGATTTATCATGATTATGGATCACTCTAAGATTTGTTTTCTCCTGGTTGCTTGGGTTTCTCCCAATGTAATAAATTTGTGACTGTTTCTAGTAGGTCTGGTGGGTGAAACACTAACCCTAGTCATTCGTAGCTGGTTGCAACCTATTTTGGGTTTCCAAGATGACTAGGGGGTATTTTATTCGCAATTTTTTGACTTAGTAGAAGTTCCAAAACTTTCTTTCATCCCTTGTTGTTGATGGTATTATACTGAGGAAGTAGAGCCTGGATTTTAGGTCTATCCCTTTGGTATTTTGTTACTTGGTAATGTATTGATTCTAAAAATTAATGAGAATACACTTGATTTCATGTCTTTAATCTCTGATTATCTTCATTTTTTTATTTTGGATTCATATGTGTTAAGTTCACAAAGTGGATTAGCATATGGTAAACAAAGAGTATTGTGAGATCAGCTTGGAGTTCCTAACAAAGTTAGGATTAAAGCCTTTAGGTTGATTTCAATGAGTTCATTGTTAGATTGGAATTTGATGATCATGTTTGGGAGTGAGGGGGTTAATAGGAAAAGCACTTACTCTGAGTTCATATGTATTTAAGTTAGGATTCAGTTGATATATGTTGGTGGGTGACTCTATGCCCTGGTTAAGGCACTAGTCCATTCTCTATAAGTAGTCCATCATAATCAATCACACATAAATTTAAATGATCAAATCCTTAAATTAGTTAGTAAAGAGGATATTGGTATAACATTTCAGGATTTCTTTAAAGAATTGAATCAAGGGTACACCCGCTTGAGCATTAGAGCTCAAAGTGTAGGAGGATCTCTTTTTATCCTTATTAATTGGCCCTCTTCCTTGTAAACTTTGGAGTGGTGAGAGAGTCAAGGTGTTATTAAAATTATCCATGAAAGTATAAATCTACAATTTAAAGATCAAATGAAACTACCAACAAAATGGTGACTCTGCTTGGGAGAGTCTAGAAGATAAAAGTTGTTAAATGCACTATTTTTTTCCTGTTATATTCAGTTAAGATTTCCCACTTAGTGGGTGGTGATTCAGAAGGTTAGAACTAGTGCTATAAGTTGTAAAAGATCGACAAGAGGAGGAATACTAGGTCCTTTGTTAGAATGAATCCAAAGGTCACTCTGGAGAAATTTCCTAGATAGGAGAAGAAGAGTTGGATCAGAAGGAATGGTGAGTCCACTAGTTCTCCCATAAGAGAACAAAGAAATACTATAGGTAGAGCACCACATGTTTGCTCAAGTGAGGAAGGTTCATAGCATAGAGTTTCTAGATGAGATGGTGGTAACTCTGAAGATAGATTTTATGATACCCCAGAGGCTATATTTCAAGACAACGGTCCATTGCCTATAGGTCAAGATGAACAAGCTAGAGAGATGGGTTTGGAGATTGATTTAATCTTGATGAAGATAATTTTAGAAGGGAGCCCATGAGACCAAGGCAAGTCCATTTCCCATATCAAAATCTTACTGATATGGATGTGTCATCAGGCTCTGATGACATTATGGTAGACCTAGATGATTTAAATACACTAAGGTTGTAGTTGGCAGAACATGATGCCATACATAAGAGGTTACAAGAGGAGAGAGAAGCTAAAAAGGTGAATGGGCTAATAGAAAGATAGTCTCTCCTTAGAAAGATTAATGAAATGAAGAAGAGAAACAAGATGTTTTCTTTTTCTCCTAAGACTTTGCAACATGATGTCTTTGGTGATCTTGAGGCTTTAAGAAGTGAGCAGGAGCACTTATTGCAAGATCATGAATTTGATAAGGAGGGCCCTGTGATTAGACAGGTTCAAATTTATGCTTCCCTCCCTAAAAATAAAGATGCACATGAGATCACTAGGCCTACTATTACTACTGGTGAGAAAGAAAAGCAAAAGATGGTGGGACATCAAACAAGTAAACCAGTGACAATACCAAGGGTCCCACCACCTAATTCAAATAAAGACATAGAGATAGAAAGAAGAAGAAAAGAAGATGAGGACCTTGCAAGAGAATTAGAGAGGGCTGAAATTGAATTTTCCATTATAGGAAAGAGAAGAAAAATCTAGTTCTTGAAGGCTTCATCAGCCAATGCTCTTGGCCCATCTGCTACTGAACTAGGTATGCCATCTATGAACACTACTATTCCACTTAGTAATTCTACTAGTTCAATTCCTTATTTATCTACTAGGATAGGTGCTGATCCTAGGCAGCAGTCAAATGCACAAGTAGATGGAAATGTAAATGCAAATGTTGATCCTAGGGTTAACACTAGTTCAAGTTTTCAAAGAAGACCTATGCAATTAGACGGCTATACGCAAATTAGTTTTGATGGAATTCCTGGTTACCCAAATGCTTTTCCAAATGATATAAGAGATAAGGTACCTAAGTTTGCTAGTAATAATGCTATTAGTTGTGAGAAGCATCTTAGGTTATTTGTCGATATGCTTAATGAGTATGAGATAGAGCATGAGGATGTAGTCATGAAATTATTTGTTCAATCTCTAATGGAGGATGCTAGAGATTGGTTTAAGAGACTTCCTGATAAATGTATTGATACTTGGGATTCTTTTGAGAGATGTTTTGAAGAGCAGTATGGTGATAGGCCTACTACTAGCTTCATGTTGAATGAATTTAATACCATAAGGAAAAATCAGAATGAGTCTGTAACTGAATTCAACATGAGATTTCTAAAGGGTATGCATAAGTTGCTCCAAGTTATGCAGTTAGATGACAATATTTTTTTCACTACATACTTCAATGCATTTGATGGAAAGATGGGATACTTGTTGAGGGACAAAGAACCAAGAACTCTTAGAGATGATTTTAGGATTGCTATCAATATTGAGAACAATATGAAGATATCATAGAAATTGGGTAGGAAGAGAGATGACCCTAAGTTGTTTGGGGACTAGAAATACAAAAAAGAAAATGATAGGAATGTTGGAGCTAGGAAGCAAGAAGAAGATAAATTGGATAAGGTGCTCAATGCATTGAAGGATTTGAAGGCACCTACAAATAGGAACATCAGTGCTCCTACCAATGAAAGGCCTCAGTTCAACAACAATTTCAATAAGCAAAATTGATTGCAGAACTACCCCTACAACACCCAATGGAAGGATGGCAAGCCTATTGTCCCTGCTACAAGAGGAAGCAATGATAGTGGTGTCCCTGACCCTATACAAAAATCTTCAAGAAATGTCATGGTGGATAGACCTTGGTGTGTTGCATGCCAATCCCCTCATTTTGCAGAGCATTGTGTGGTTGCACAATCTATGGTTGCAAATCAAGATTGTGGCAGTGAGGAGATAGATCAAGATGATGTTGGATGCAACATGGATACTTCATATCTAGGATATGAAGATGATTCTGATTTTGATGAAGAAGTAGATGTAAATATGAAGAGACACAATCAGGCCCTTTTTCATCAAGAGGTTTTTTCTAATAGTGAAGATATTGATAAGAAGACATGTAACATGAACTCTTCTTCTGAGACAGTAAATTTAAGAAGATCTTCTAGAATATAAAAGGTAAGAATTGTGAACCTAAGGGAGTTGGAGATGAAAAATTTATAATGAGATTGAGAAGCCAGTTAACACAATGGCTAAGATTGAAAAAATGAGAGTGGCCAATACACCTAATGTATCAGACAAGCAAAAGGATACTAAAGCAGTGTAGATTGAGATTCCTTTCTCTACTCCTATTGATATGTTATTTGTATTGTCCCAAATTACAGTTAAGGTTCCATTGTCAAAATTGTTGAGGATCCCTGAAGACAAAGATAGAGCTATTGCATGGGTAGATAATGTTCATAACAATGATGTTTCATGCAATGGATCTTAGGATAAAGCTTTGAGAAGTGTTGTTGCTCATGGAATTGTATCTCAAATTCCTCCTATATAGTTGGATAATTTTGTCAATTCTAGCCTTGAGAGCATTGATAGATTCTTTTTAAGTGTTCTTGTGAATGGAATGAAGCTAATAAATTGTATGATTCATAGTGGTGCCTCTAATATTGTCATGCCTTTCAAAATCATGGAGAAGTTGGGCCTTAAAGTTGATAAGGTTCAAGGAAGATGTTGTGCAATGGATCAGAGGGAGGTACTAGTTATTGGGACTATTAGGGATTTTTCTTGTGGGATCAAACTTGGCAGAATATGGACTTGATTCTTAGATAAAAAGGGGCTCCAAGTTTGCAAGAAAAGCCTAATTGATGAGGATTGGATAAGATCCTCCTTCTACTTTGAGCTCCACAAGACTCAGGTGGGTATTGCCTATGAACAGGTTACTATATTCCAAGTAAGCTTTTGATTAGTGGATTAGTTCTTCACTGTCATGCTACTATGTTACTCAAATTCAATTCAATAAAAGAGGATTTAGTAAATAGCTGAGAACAACCTGTTACAAAATATGAAAAATGAAACTACTAATGTAATAGCATGAACAATGGAAATAAGGACATAAATCCTTCTTCTTTTTGTGAGTTCAAGGAATCAACATTTTGATTCTCTCTTCAAGGAATCAACAAAGATGAACTATATCACCTAGATACAGTTCTTTCACAATATGCATGAACTTAAAATAGAAATGAATTGGTAATAATTTTTCAGTGTTTGATGACATAAAAATGATTGTATAACAAACAGTCAGTGCCTATTCCATTGGGCAAAAAAATTTGAATATAAATGCAAGGGAAGAATTCAAAGGAATACAGTAGAATGCCTTACAAACTACATGCAATCTAAATAAAATGCCTTACAAACTATTTTGTCAATTTTATATTGTTATGATCAAAATCCTAACACATATGTCTGCTCTCTAAAATTATTTATGAAATTTAATCCTCTCCTTGAGAGAAACTCACAAATAATTAAACAAACTACCTTGTAGTTGGTATGTTTTCAAATGCCTTACAAATCAAAACATACAAGAGCATAACATAGAGTGAAGAGACAATAAAAAAGTAAGATAGAAATTGTAGTGTATTCCATTAAAAATAAACCTGTCTATTACATACAAAGCTTCAAAGTTTAGGAATTTAGACATAAAACTATAAATCTTCTATACAAAGAAATTCAAAATTTCATCATTTAGGGACATGCTCACAACAGAGCAGTCACAGGGTTCTTCTACCAAAATAGGGAAAAATAGAAGTAGAACCAAGAACCCCTTATAATGAGAAAAGAATAGAATAAATAGACTCAGAGAGAAAACCTAAAGTCTATGTTGGATCAACACCTGTCTGCAATCTGATTTCATTCTCCTTTCAAAATATCTGAGAAATATGATCTTCCCGGATGCTTCAAAATTTTAAAAATATCTCTCTTCTCAAAATATCTAATCTCTTTTGCCCCTTCAAAAATATTTGATTTCATCTACCACTTTAAAATTCTCATTCTTTATCATCAATTCTCTGAATTTGTCATTATCCTTTCATCTATTAAAAATCTAATTCATTCCCTCTGCTGGATTTGTAAAAATCAAATATTTTTGGAAAAATATCTTTGCAAAATCTAATCCCGAATTAAAAACTCTTTGTTGCTCACATCAACTCACCCAGATTTTATTTTTTTCATCATCATTGCATCCGTCATCTTCTGGTGTTTTCAAAAATATATAATAATGCTATATATGGATAAAAAATGAATCTGCAGCATTATTTCCTGTGAGCAGCTTTGTTAATAAAAAATTTAAAAATTATCTAATGTTTCCACTTTATAATCTTTTAAATCTTTTATTTCTTTTAAAAAATTTGCACATGTCACCAGAATTTGCCACTTGTCACTTTTTCATTTGCTACTTTAGTCTCTAAATCTCATAATCACTTTTTTTTTTATGAGATTTGGAGACTACTATACTTTTTCTTTTCTTTTATTTCCTTTAGTCTCCAAATCTCCAGATCACTTTTCATTTAGTCTCCAAGTCTCTAGATAACTTTTAGTCATTGTGAGATTTGGAGACTTCCTTTTAGTCGCTAGATCTCATAATCTTCTCATTATGAGATTTGGAGACTAGTAGAAAGCTTTTTCCTTTAGTCTCCAAGTCTCTAGATTGACTTTTCTCATTATGAGACTTGGAGACTCCCTTTAGTCTCATAATCTCCAGATTCTTCTATTATGAGATTTGGAGACTAAGTAGAAATTTTTTCTTATTTTTTAATTAGACTCCAAGTCTCTAGATAACTTTTTCTCATTATGAGACTTGGAGACTTCCTTTAGTCTCATAATCTCCAGATTTTTCTATTATGAGATTTGGAGACTAAGTAGAAATTTTTTCTTATTTTTTAATTAGTCTCCAAGTCTATAAATAACCTTTTCTCATTATGAGACTTGGAGACTTCCTTTAGTCTCATAATCTCCAGATTTCTCCATTATGAAATTTGGAGACTAAGTAGAAATTTTTTCTTATTTTTTAATTAGTCTCCAAGTCTCTAGACAACCTTTTCTTATTATGAGACTTGGAGACTGCCTTTTTTCTACTTTTTTAATTCCTAGTCTCATAATCTCAGAATTAACTTTTCTTATTATGAGACTTGGAGACTACTAAATTTTTATTCTTTTTTAATTTAGTCTTCAAATCTCCAGATGTACTTTTTTCTTCTTGAGATTATGAGACTACCTATTTTTTACTTTTTTAATTCCTAGTCTCATAATCTCAGAATTGACTTTTCTTATTATGAGACTTGGAGACTACTAAATTTTTATTCTTTTTTAATTTACTCTCGAAATCTCCAGATGTACTTTTTTTTTCTTGAGATTATGAGACTACCTATTTTCTATTTTTTTAATTTCTAGTCTCATAATCTCAGAATTGACTTTTCTTATTATGAGACTTGGAGACTACTAAATTTTTATTCTTTTTTAATTTAGTCTCCAAATCTCCAGATGTACTTTTTTCTTCTTGAGATTATGAGACTACCTTTTTTCTACTTTTTTAATTCCTAGTCTCATAATCTCAGAATTGACTTTTCTTCTTATGAGACTTGGAGACTACTAAATTTTTATTCTTTTTTAATTTAGTCTCCAAATTTTTAGATGTACTTTTTTCTTCTTGAGATTATGAGACTACCTATTTTCTACTTTTTTAATTCTTAGTCTCATATTCTCAGAATTGACTTTTCTTATTATGAGACTTGGAGACTACTAAATTTTTATTCTTTTTTTAATTTAGTCTCCAAATCTCTAGATGTACTTTCTACTTTATGAGACTTAGAGACTAGCATTTTTTTAATTTTTAATTTATTATTCTCTAGATCTCCAAATGATTTTTTCTTTTTTTAATTTATTATGAGATTTAGAGACTAAGTGCAATGCTGATTTTTTATTGTTGCTAGTACTCAGAAGATCATAACTTTTGATTTTCAAACTGAGTTTTTCTAAATTTTTTGTTGTGCAAAGCACACATGGTCTTCTCAAGCATACATAAAATTTAGCCCAATCCAATTCATATTTTTTGAGTTATGATAAAAAAAAATGTTACTGGTTTCTGAGCAATGCAATCTTAGAAAATATTGACAAACTGTAGATAAAATCAATTTGGTTGGATGGGCAAACGGATTCATCAAGACTTGAAAATTGAAACATAAGAAGTATTTGATCAGTAGAATAAAATGCAAAAATAATTTTTTCAATTGGGTCATAGGGTCAAAAGTTGTAAGTAGTACAAAGAAACAAGACATTTCAGAGCAACTGACTTTGGGGGATCTACAAACTTATCAAATAAATTTGAAAAGTCTTGAGAATTTGAATATAGGCTCTCTGATACGCATACTAAATATTTTCAAAGTGGCAGGTCATGAAATATTTCTAGATAGAAGATATTCAAAGGAAAACTGGGCTACTTTACTCTGTTTGACACTTCGGCAGATTTTTAAAATTTTGACAACTGCTCCAAATGAGACTTCATAGAATGGTTCAAGATGACAAAATAATATCATAGAATGCATGCATATGCTAAATGAAGTGTGTTAAACACTTGTAACACTTCATAGACCTCAAAATAGTAGCTAGGTACATATGCATAAAAAATATTTATGGGAGCTCATTTGTAGAATTTTAACATGGTACTCAAAAATTCATGTTATATTTTCAAGTACCAATAGGGACTATCAATCCAATGCCATTTAGGCTAGTAGAATATCCAAAGAAAGAGTTCACAATGAGTGTTTTGGTGGTGTACATCCCTCCTCATTATGGGATGCAACTATCTAGAAGGTGGAGTGCTACCATGGGTGGAAGTTTACAGTGTGATCTATCCTATGCCACTTTCAAGATTGATGATCAGTTTGTCAAGATTGAGCGAGAGCCAAGACTATGCCACATGATTGAGAGGAATATTGATAATGAAACTACATGTTTGGTGGATATTGATATTAATTCTTTTAGGGCAGAGATCCCTCTACTTGAGAAGGAACCTTTTTTGTCACCTATCTCTATTGAGGTAAGTGTTAATTTTGTGAAGGGTGATTTGTGGGTAATGTACTTTGATGGTGAAAATTGCAAGGATGGAGTAGGAGCATGTATTTTACTTATTTCTTCTAATGGAAACACCTACAAATTTTCTTTCACATTGAATTTCTTTTGTACCAACAATATAGTAGAATATGAGGCATTGTTGTTAGGACTGAGGTTGGCACAAAAACATGGTATTAAGTACTTGAGTGTTATTGGTGATTCTAAGTTGGTGGTGTCCCAAGTCAGGTCAATATATGCTTCCAAGAACAAGAGGTTGAAACAATATAGAAAAGCAGTTTGGGATTTGATTGAAAATTTTGATGCCTTCAATATTGAGTGGAAGGATAGGAGTAACAATAAGATGGCTGAGTTGTTAGCCAATATTGCAATCAATCCTAGTGATATTACATTTTTTGGTATCTCTAAAGTTGAAATTTAGGCTAGGCCTAGTATACTAGACAATATTGAAAATTGGTAAGTTTTTGATGATGATAATGATATCTTGAAGTTTATGAGTTGTGAAGATCAGTATAATGGTCAGGAATTTGATTGTTCAACCTTGGTTGAGTCAAGAAAAGGAAAAGAGGTTGTCTATGGCAATGAAGTTATTCAGCTTAGAACTAACAAGGTGCACAAAGGGCTTGTTGTTTTGGAGACTGTCTTTGATAACCAGGATAGAGTTCAAAAGAATATCAAAAGAGAGGATCATGCTGATCTAGAGGAGATAAATCTTGGAACACATGAAGCACCTAAGAAAGTATACATTGGTAGGGACATGTCTCACAATGTGGGAAAATCTTTGATTGAATTATTCAGAGAATTCAAGTATGTTTTTGCATGGTCAGATGATGACTTGAAAGTTTATAGACAAGATTTCTTTTAGCATATCATTTCTTTGAAAGAAGATGCTAAACCTTTCCAGCAAAAATGAAGACCTATTAATCCTACTTGGGCACCCAAGATGCAAGAAGAGTTAATGAAGTTGAGAGATGCTGGAATTATCAAGGCTATAAGGAAATCTTCTTGGGTTTCAAACCTTGTTCCTATGAGAAAGAAAAATGGTGACATCAGGATTTGTGTGGACTTTAGGAATTTGAACATCAGCTCATTAAATGATAACTATTATTTTCCCAATATGGAAGCTATGTTGCAGAGAGTGACCGGATCATAATTGATGTCTATGATGGATGGTTTCTCTAGTTACAATCAAGTGATTGTTAAAGAATCAGAACAATTCAAGACAACTCTCACTACACCTTGGGTGACATATGTTTATGTGAGAATGCCTTTTGGTCTCACAAATGTTGGTGCTACTTTTCAGAGGGCAATGGATGTTTTCTTTTTAAATTTTATCAATGATTTCCTTGTTGTTTACTAGGATAATTTAACTACCTACTCCAAGAAGGAAGAAGACCATTGTATTCATTTAGAGAGAATATACATAAGGGCTTTGGAATATGGCATTTCATTAAACCCAAGGAAATGTGCATTTGGTGTCACTGAAGGTAAGTTGCTTGGCCACTTAGTTGGGAAGAAAGGAGTAAGAATTGATGTTGAGAGGGTAGCAGCCATTCATAAAATTCAGAGACCAAAGAATGTTAAAGGGATTCAGTCCTTCTTTGGTCAGGTTAATTTCTTAACGAGGTTTGTAACAAACTTTTCTGAGGTCACTAGACCTATTTCTAAGATATTGAAAAAAGGATATGCAATCAATTGGGAGGGTGAGCCTGATGAGGCTTTCAAAGATATCAAGCAGGCTATCAAAGATGCACTAGTGCTTAAGGCATCTGATTATAATGTCCCAATGTACATCTTTTCCTTTGCATCTTTTCATACTATTGTTGTAGTTTTGTTACAAAAGAATAAGGACTATTTTGAGCATCATATTGCATTTTTTAGTAAATATTTGCAAGTTGTAGAATTGAAGTATGACATAAATGAGAAACAAGCATATGCACTTGTGAAGGAAGTCAAGGCTTTTAGGTGTTACTTGATGGGAGAAGTTGTGATTGCTTTTGTGCCAAGTGCAGCTGTGAAGGATACTTTCTCATAGCACGAGGTGTCTAGGAGAAGATGCAGATGGATCAATAGGATCCAATAATTCAATGTTCATGTCCAGATTACTAAGTTGGTTAGAGGACAAGGATTGGAAAAACTAATGGCTCAATCCAATCTTGATGCAAATCAGGTAAATCATTCTAAACTGGATTATACATGTGACATGGATGATTGTGTTTGGTATCAGGATATTATCTATTACTTGAGAAATATGAGATGTCCAGTAGGAATGAATGATAATCAAAAGAGGACATTGAAATTATAGGCTATCAAGTATGTAATTGTGAAATGTAAATTGTATAGAAATAATTTAGATTGCATACTTTTGAAATGAGTTGATGAGGATCAGGCTAATAAGTTGTTGAAAGAAATGCACTAGGGAGTTTGTGTTGGACATTATATGGGTAAGACAACTGCTCGTAAAATCTTGAGAGTGGGATTTTGGTGGCCCACAATCTTCAAGGATGTAGAATAGTTGGTAAGGAGATGTGATGCTTGTCAAAGGTTCTCTAGTAAGCTTAAATTTTTAGGTAATGTGCCATTAAGACCAGTAGAAATATAGGCTCCTTTCAAACAATGTGGAATTGATTTCATAGGGGAGATACCAAACAACTCTAGTGGAGGACACTCATGGATCTTGGTTGCCAGTGATTACTTTAAAAAGTGGGTAGAAGCTATATCTACAAGAAATGCAACTTTTAAGGTGGTAATTGATTTTATGTTGAATAATATTGTTACAAGGTTTGGGTGCCCTAAAAGGATAGTAAGTGACAATGCCATGTGCTTTAGGTCTACTAAATATAAGGACTTTAGTAGAGGCTTAGGAATTCAGATTTCTAATTCCTCACCATATCATCCACAAGGAAATGGTCAGGTAGAATCTACTAATAAGATTTTGATTAAAATCCTAAAGAGGATTCTTGAAGAGAATAAGAGGGCATGGAATTCAAAGCTTCCATTAGCTTTGTGGGCTGATAGGGTAATTGTGAAGAGGGCGATTGGTTGTGCACCCTTTGATTTAGTATATGGAATACATTCAAGAATGCCTCAGAATAATTTATTGGAAATGTACAAGTTTGTTTAGTTATATGATGATGATTTAGATGATGAAATGTAGTTGAGAATTGAGGACCTCATTAGGTTGGATGAGACTAGAAGAGAGTTAGTTGCAAGAAATGCCAGATTGTAGTTGCAGGTTAAGAATTTGTATGATAAGAAGACTGTTGACAGAAAGTTTGAAACTGGTGATTTGGTGTTAATTTGGAATGCCAGATTGGAGGATAAAGGAAAACATGGTAAGTTTGATCCCATCTGGCTAGGGCCATGTATAATTCATGAGAAATGGTGCCAAGATTCATATATGGTCAAAGAGTTAAGTGGTGAAGTTCAGGAATTGCTAGTTCATGGATAATTCTTGAAGAAATACTCTAATTGAAGGTATTCTATTTTCTGTGAACAGTAGTTAGGTCTGTACATTTTGTAAATTATATAAATAAGTTTCTTGCCCCTGTCCTATTCTATCCTAGTCTATAAAGTTTTGGTCCTATTGCTCTTTGTTGTTAGTTTTCCAGTGGGATAGTATGCTATTACCAGTGATTCTAGATCCTTGCTATGCTTGCAAGAGGCATACATCCCTAGACAGAGCCACTGTTAGCATGTGCAAAAAATTTCAAGGCTGTAGCATTTTCCCCCTAGTCTCTACAATGTTTTTCATGCCTCTAATGTAAGCCCTTAGTTCAAATTTGTGAAAATCTAGCCATTATGTTCAAAAACCCTCTGTTATGCCCTGGCCTTGTTCTAATTTGATGTTAGTTTATTTAGGCCATTTAAAATTCCTTTAACGCATGTGTTAAAATTGATGACCTCTTTGTCACATGATTGTGTGAACCTTTTTCATGTCTTGCGATCATGCGACTAAAGTTTTATGTCGGCCCCCCTTGATTTATTTTCCTAAGTCTCTAACCCCCAGTGGCCTTTAATATTTCCTAAGGTCCTCAGCACCTAATTTTTCCTAAAAGCCTAAGTCAATTGCTTTAATTTTTCTTATGTTCTAGCTTAATATTTTCCTGGGCCCGATCTTCTGACAACATCTCAATCTGATGGTTGGTGTAAGTTCTCATTGACTTTGTCAGAGGCTTGGGATCTTACGCTTGTCATTCATTCTCCTTTATGATAGAGCTTCTCAAACAGGTGGGTCCATTGGCATGTATGCACAAATGGAAACATCTTATTGGTCCATGTTTTAATACATTGGCCATTTTCAGTGGGTCCTAGGTTAGCGGCTTGTTAAAGGGTCTTGACACTTGCAGTGAATCAACACTGGGTGTAAATTCTTATGAGATGTGTCAGACGTATGAGATTTTGAGACAAGTGTTGATTCTTTTGTATGATGTAACCTTTTCTTTTGGTGGGTCCATCTACCAGATTTTTTGATTTGTTGTACTATGATTGGTCCATGTTGTGTGAGCTAGACATGTTGTCAGGCGGGCCTGATATCTCAATCAGGAGATTCAATATCGATGGTTGGCGTAAGAGCACATAGAATCTTCAAATCCCTTCAGATCTTGTGCCAGCCATCCAATCTTGTAGGTGGCTTAATGTTCTCAGTGGGGCCTTTTTCTAGGTGGTGCAAGATTGTTAAAATTTTATTGGTCAGTGTGGATGATGTGACAAGGTGGGGTCATTGTCAGAGAGATCAGTGACGAGGACAAGACCTATGGTCAGTGTAAGTTCTCATGATTTTTTTCAGAGCTATGAGATCTTACACCTATCGTTTGACTATAAGGCTTACAGAAAGTGGGCCCCATGTCAGTGTGACTGAGCATGAGCCATGAATGAGGTAATGACAAGTGCCATAAAGTGGGCCCAAGTGGGGTCTAAGGTATTACCAGTATGGATAAATAAGGTTAGCGGCTTGACAAAATTCAATGGGTGGTGTTCCAAAATGATTGGCAATTTAGCGAAGGAAGGTCACATGATCACTAAATATTTTAGCGGTGAGTTAAAATGTTCTGGGAACTGGAAAAAGCCTTTTGTCACTAGTTTTCCAGATGTAACTGGGGTATGTTAGTTCTCCTTTGTTCGCTAAGTCCCGGGGTTAAGCGGTGAGTTAATTTTTCGCTTTGTAAACAAGAAATGCTTTGTCAGATGGTCACTAAATGTAAACCAAGATTCCTATAAATGGTAAATCATAAAGCCCATGAAACATGAGGATCAAATGACCACAACTTAAAGTTGATCCAAATTTGAATATAGGTCGCCAATCTGCCGCTGGCACTTGGAAATGACCATTATTTTTCAAGTTCAAATTTGTGAGGGGTTTCCTATGATCAAAAGGACTAAAATTGAATGCTTTCATGGCTAGATTTGATTTGTTTGGTGGTGCTTCCTATTGTAGAGTGGTCCAGGGTATGCCATGATCATTTGTAGGGGTTTTTACTATGTGGTTTTATGCTTGAGGCATGTTGCAAGTGGCCGAATAGGTTGACATTTAGGCATCTTTGTGGTTCTTAGTACCTTCTTAGTGAGATTTATCATGATTATGGATCACTCTGAGATTTTTTTTCTCCACGTTGCCTGGGTTTCTCCCCATGTAATAAATTTGTGACCATTTCTAGTGGGTCTAGTGCGTGAAACCCTAACCCTAGTCATTCGTAGCTTGTTGCAACCTATTTTGGGTTTCCAAGATGACTAGGGAGTATTTTATTTGTCAATTTTTTAACTTAGTAGAGGTTCCAAAACTTTCTTTGGTCCCTTGTTGTTGTTGATGGTATTATACTGAGCAAGGAGACCCTAGATTTTGGGTCCGTTCCTTTGGTATTTTGTTGTTTGGTAATGTATTGATTCTAAAAGTTAATGAGAATACACTTGAATTCCTATCTCAAATCTCTGATTGTCTTATTTTTCATATTTTGGATTCATATATGTGAAGGTCACAAAGTGGATTAGCATATGGTAAACAAAGAGTATTGTGAGATCAGCTCGGAGTTCCTAACAAAGTTAGGATTAAAGCCTTTAGGGTGATTTGAGTGAGTTCATTGTTAGATTGGAATTTGATGATCATGTTTTGGAGTGAGGGGGGTAATAGGCAAAGCACTTACTCTGAGTTCATGTGTATTTGAGTTAGGGTTTAGTTGATATATGTTGGTGAGTGACTTGATGCCCTGGTTAAGGCATTGGTCCATTCTCTGGAAGCAGTCCATCATAATCAATCACACAGAAATTTACATGATGAAATCCTTAAATCAGTTTGTAAAGAGTATATTGGTATAACATTTTAGGATTCTTTTGATGAAGTGAATCAAGGGTACACCCGCCTAAGCATTAGAGCTCAAAGTGTAGGAGGATCTCTTTTGATCCTTGTTAATTGGCCCTCTTCGTTGTAGACTTTGGAGTGGTGATAGAGTCAAGGTGTTATTAAAATTATCCATCAAAGTATAAATCTACAAGTTGAAGATCAAAGGGAACTACCAACAGCATGGTCACTAAGTGTTAACTTGAGGGTGGTAGTTGAGTTAAGGACATAAAGACCATGAAAAGGGATGATCCAATGGCTACAACTTAAAGTTGATCTGATTTCAAATGTGGACTGCCAATTTGCTGCTGGCACGATGGAAATGACCATTTAATTTCAAATTTGAATTCTCTGAGGGTTTCTAGTGATAGGAAGTACCAAAATTTATGGTTTAAATAGCTGATTTTGATTGGTTTAGTGGCACTTTCTATTGTAGTGTGGTCCAAGGTGTTTGATGATCGTCTGCAGGGGTCTGTACTATGTGGTTTTGTGTTTGAGGCATGCTACAGGTGGCACAATAGGTTGAAAAATTCAAATTTTCATGATTTGCAGAACTTTCTCAGAGATCTGTCATAAGTGAAAATCTTTCTCAGGCATGGCTGACTGGTTTTCATCCCCTATAATAAATTTGTGACTATTTCTAGTTGGTTGGGTGGGTGAAACCCTAACCCTAGTCATCTGTAGCTTGTTGCAACCTATTTTGGGTTTCCAAGATGACTAGGGGGTATATATCATAGCCTTTTTTATTTTGTGAGGGTTCCAAAACTTTCCTTTTGGTCCTTGGTTGTTGTTGGTATTATACTGAGCAAGGAGATCCTAGATTTTGGGTCTGTTTCTATGGCATTTTGTTGATTGATAATGTATTGATTCTGAAAACTTTAATGAGAATACTTTTGGATTCCAATCTCATGTTTGTGTATGTCTTCTTATTTTGTTCTTGAGCTCATATATGTTAATTTCACAAAGTGGGTTATCATATGGTAAAAAAAGAGCATTTTGAGATTATCTTTGAGTTCCTAGCAAAGTTAGGATTAAAATCTTTTAGGTAGTTTCAGTGAGTTCATGGCTAGATAAGGATTTGATGTCCTAATGTGTGAGGGAGAGGGACAATAGTCAAAGCACTTATCCTGAATTCAAGTGTGTTTAAGTTAGGCTTCAGTTGATATATGCTATTTAGTGACTCTTTGCCCTAGGATGAGGCACTAGTCTATTCTTTGGAGGCAGTCCATCATCATCAATCACATACACAAATTCAAATGATCAAATCTTTAAATCAATTAGTAAAGAGTATATTGGTATAACATTTAGTGATTCCTTTCAAGAAGTGAATCAAGGGTACACCCACCTAAGCGTTAAAGCTCAAAGTGTAGGGTGATCTCATTGTTGATCCTTGTTAATTGGCCCTCTTTCTTGTAGACTATGGAGTGGTGATAGAGTCAAAGTATTATTAAATTATCCATCAAAGTATAAATCTACAAGTTGAAGATCAAAGGGAATAACCAACACAGCCATTGCTTTGAAAGAGATAATTTATACAATGAGGAACCAGGTTAGTGAGTGAGAGTAGAAATTCTTCTCGTCTAACTTTTAATATCATTATGGCCAATTGAATAATAGTCATACAATGCTATTGATATCCACAACTCACATAAATCTCAAACCATTATGTAAAGAGGGATAGTTGAAGGAAGCCCTCCACATTCTACTCACTACACAAAAACCCGATGGAGCCTTATTTTCATATCTTCAATTGTTGCAAACCTACAATCTAAAAAGTGTCCTTTCAGAAAGAAAAAAAATGTTCACTTTTTGATCATTCCCAGGCAATTTACATTTTCTACAAGGTTTCAGAATAAGCTTATAAACATGTATGACAGGTGTGGAAGCCTGGTGGATACACTTAAAGTTCTTAACCAAATCAAAGAATGAGATAATGTCTCATGGAATGTGACTATTTCTACATATTAAAGACATGGGTATCCTCATGAGATAGTCACACTATTTCACCAAATATAATGAGCAGGTTTCAAACCTAATCAGTTCACATATGCCAACATGATTACAACCTGTACTAAAATGGGAGTTCTGCAATAGGCCATAGATATCCATCAAAGCATGAAGGATAGAGGATTTCCTCCAAATGTTGTGGTTGCAACTGCCCTAGTAGACATGTACACCAAAAGTGGAAGCATAGACAAGGCATATGAACTATTTCACAAAAGGCCTCAAACAAATGAGGTCTCATGGAATTCCATGATTGTAGGATATATTCAAATTGGATTTGTTGAAAAGGATTTTAAAAATTTTAAGCAAATTCAATTGGCAAATGTAAACCCAAATTCCATAACCTTTGTCAGCATACTTCTAGTGTGTGCCAAAATGGGAGCTTCAGAACAGGGTATAGACATACATCAAAGGATAATGGAAGGGGATTTTTTGTCAGGTGTTGTAGTTGCAAGTTCCTTGGGAGACATGTATGAAAAATGTGGAAGCATGGCCAAGGCACGTAAATTGTTTGACAAAATAACTCAAAGAAATGTGGTTTCACTAACTACCATGATTGGAGGATATGCACAAAATGGATATGTTGAAAACACTTTAGAAGATTTCAAACAAATCTAGTTGGAAAGTGTAAAGCCAAATGCCACAACCCTTACTAGCATCCTTCTAGTCTATGTCAAAATGAGAGCTTTGGAACAAGGTATGGACACTCATCAAAAGATAATGGAAGAGGGATATTTATCAGATGTTATAGTTGCAAGCTCCCAGATATACATGTATGCAAAATGTAGAAGAATAGACAAGGCACTTCATCTGTTTGACAAAATGCCTCAAAGAAATGTGGTCTCATGGACTACAATGATTGTAGGCTATGAACTAAATGGATTTGTCGAAAAGGCTCTAGAAACTTATAAATAAATTCAACTGGCAGGTGTAAAGCCAAATTCCACAATCTTTGCAACCATCCTTCCAGCCCATGACAAAATGGGAGCTTTGGAACAAGGCATTTATATCCATCAAAGCATAATGGAAGGGGGATTTTTATCAAATGTTTTGGTTGTCAATGCCTTAGTAGACATGTTTGTTAAATATGGAAACATAGACAAGGAACACAAATTGTTTGACATATTATCTCAAAGAAATGTCGTCTCATGCACTGCCATGATGGGAGGATATGTTCAAAGTAGGTTTATTGAAAAGGAATTAGAAAATTTTAAGAAAATGCAATTGGTGGATGTAAAGCTAGACTCCTCAACCTTTTCTAGCATACTCCTTGCCTGTGGTCAACTTGGAGCTTTTGAATTGGGGACAACAATCCATGAAATCTTATGCAAATCAAACATAGATGGCTTGGCTAGAGCCATGTAGTTTTGGGAATTCAACTATAGTAGGGTATGCAAATGTATGCAATCAAGACGTGTAAAACCAAAAGCATGAAGTGTAGTATTAATCAAATGATACTAATATAAAGACATTGAACAATTAGCATTGAAGTCATAACATTCAAATCATAGAGATAAAGATTCTTCAAGGTGTTCCTATAACAAAAGGAGTCATACCCATATTTTGAGGGGATACTAATACAATGATTTGAAATGTAAAATGGTGATTTGTAGTCTTTACTAAAGACTCAAATCAAGATACAATGGTAACAAGTGTTATTCATAAATAGAATAGCATTTACATTACACAAACTTTCATAAGACAAAGATATTTTACATAAGATATAAAAGGCTATGTAATTATACTACATTTTAAAATGGTGAAGACCACATAATGTGGATCATGTTGATGAATAATAGAAAGTAGCACCTACCTACAATAATAGTATGATATGTTATGGGGAATGACAACACAAGGACATATAGGTGAATGGTATTTCATATAAATAATCACAAGGTGATATCAATAATGCTACAACTAAGTGACAAATAAGCTAGCTAATGGGAAATAATTAAGAGACAAGCACAAAAACTTATATATTAAGTAAGAATTTAGAAATAACATTCTTCCTATGGTATAATATCATAACATCTAAAATTCCAAATCTAGTACATGGATCAAAAATAGTATCATACTAATATGCAATAGATAGTACTAGTCAAAGCTCAAATTAAAGAAAATATTCAAGAGCATAATTCATTTTTAGAGTTAGAGCTTAGAGAATGTGCCAATATACAAGAAAACATAACAATAACTAATTTCAAACAACAAAGGGAAAGGTAAAATTTGCAAAGTTTCCAAGCCAAAAAAAATGCAAAGTTTTCAAGTAAAATTTGCACATTGTTTCAAAAGATTCATTTTCAGAAATGCCAAGTATTTTATGTTGCTTACAAATAATCCAAATGTTGATATGGGCTTCAATATAGTCTTGAGATAAATTTAATAGAGCTAGGGTTTTGAGAAATATAGATAAAAAGAGGGGCCTAGACAACATAAGGATAGAAGGCTTCAAAGTTCAAATACATCTATGAAATATCAAGAAATCAGGTAAGAAAAACCTCAAATACATGGTCTATGTACATAGAAATTCATAAAAATTATATGTTCTCTCATTTTCACTGAGGCTTTTCAACAATATAAGGAATCCTATGCATAAACTTGCAGATAGACACAGGATCTCAAACCCTTCATTATATTAAACACCCAGAAATAAGAACATTTAAGGAAGCCCTTGTTCAATGCATAGCAAATCAAAGACGAATGTACTACAAAGACAATGTCAAGTGCATCTATGAAATATCAAGAAATCAAGTAAGAAAAACCTCAAATACCTGGTCTATGTACATAGAAATTCATAAAAGACATATGTTCTCTCATTTGCACTGAGAGAACATATGAGTTTTCAACATATATGTTCTTATTTTTGGGTGTTCTTATTTCTCTCATTTGCACTGAGGGTTTTCAACAATATAAGGAATCCTATGCATAAACTTGTAGATAGAAACATGATCTCAAACCCTTCATTATATTAAACACCCAGAAATAAGAACATTTAAGGAAGCCCTTGTTCAATACATATCATAGCAAAGAAGAATGTATTATAAAGATAATGTCAAGGCATTTATGATTATTTTATGAAAACATAAAGGGGTAGGTAGATTTATTTTGTTTAAAAAGGAAAATAGTATAATAGTTGAGGTACATGTGTGTCTATAGTAGAGGAGATTTTGCAAAAGTCTCAAAAGAGAAACCTTCAACCAATTAGGTATCTAGTAAATTAAACAATTGGGTATCTCCTTCCCGTGCGTGGTGCCCTTTAATGAAATGAGAAATGAAATTCCCTTTTTTTATTAAGTCATGCCCATGTTTGTCAAAATTTTGACCACCATGGAATTTGTTGATATTTTGACAAACAAGGGCATAAATTTAAAAAAAAACAAGGTTTTCCTTCTATAATCTGACCAAGCAAAACCTACTTATTTTTTCATCAAAATTTTTGGTAGAAAAACTAGGTCAAATGTACTAGTGTTTGAAAATTTAATCAAGTTTCAAATTTGATCTCATGGATCTCCTAACTATACTTAAACACTTAGGTTTAAAGTTGAACAATTTAGTTTAAATTTTAGAATTACAGTCAAGCTTCAAAAATAAAGTCAAACTTCTTTAATAAAATTAGACAATAAAATCAACATGAACAAATAAGGTCAACCTTAAAAAATAAAGTCAAATTTCACCAAAAATGGAAAAAAGAAATCAAATCCAATCAAAATGTAGAAATTTAGTTCAATTTTACAATGGAAGAAAAATATCTTAAAGAAAGAGAACCTTGAACAAGCAAGTTAATCTTGAAAAATGTACTCAAACTATGACAAGGTAGTCAAGCTTTAGACTTAGATTAAATTTCAAACTTAGGGAAAATTGCAAAATTAGATTAAATATTTGGTAAAACTACAAACCTAGTTTTTAATTTTGAAATTAGGACCAATTGAAAGAACATGAATGACATTTGTTGTTATATATTGTGCAAATGTTTCAAAAGGAATAAGAATGATGACATAGGATGAGAGTTTAATACTACGTTAAGGTTCAATTATTCTCAGGGTTTAAGGTTTACAATTGAGGGTTTGAATTAAATTTAGCTTTAGGTTATGGTTAAGGATTAACATTAACTCTAAACTTTGTGCGTGTTTAATGTTTAGTTTTGTTTAAGATTACAATTTCATTTGGCTTACTATTAGGGTTAGGGTTCAAATAGGATATTTTTTGATGTATTAACTTTCATAGGTCATAACTTTTGACTCGGTTCTGGGTTTTTACTCAATTTTTTTGGGTGCATGCTTCAGGAGGTGGCATATATTTTTCTGATCAATTTTAGATTGATCAGGGCCTATTTTAGCACATTTTTTAGAGCTGAAGGTTTCATTTAGGGCTCCAAAATGAACTTTTAGTGTTTTTTCTCAATTTTTTAGAAAGTTTTGTTTTGTAATAAATCTGAAATTATGTTTCTAATTTCAAATATTGATTGGAAATTCATTTTAACTTAGTCAAGGGCATTTTTAGGCAAAAACTTATCTTTTTAGGTTTTGTTTTGGAAATTACCAAAAATGGAAAAAAAAACAATTTTGTGGAAAACTCCCAAAAAGGGTAATTCTTAGTTTTCTTGTTTTTTGGGTTTTTCAGTTATTTAAGAGTTTGTATAGAATTGTAGAAGCATTCAACGATGAATGGAAAATATTGAAGGTTCAAAAACTATGTGTTTACTTGTCTTGTGATTGAGTTTTGAGAGTTGTTTGCTACATCATTTGGTTTTAGAGTAGGAAGATGGCTCGGAGAGGAAGAGGAAGATGAAGATGAGGTGTCATGTCAATGCAAAGATTGATGATGGATATGCAGAGGTTGATTGAATGACTTAGTGTGAAAATATATAATCAAGGAATATAAAGAGGGAATGAATCTGATGAAGAGGGAAACCGAAGAGGTGCTGACCAAAATGAAGAAAGTATAGAAGAAAGGCTGAAGAAATGTGCTATGAAGATAGATTTCTCAGGATGTTAGAAGGAAGAAGTGAAGAAATCAACATCCACATTTCAGACTATGTTGGTAGTCTTAAGCCAGGAGAATTAATAGACTGCCTAAATGAGATGGAGAAATTTTTTGAATGGAAGCCTATGACAAAAGAAAAGAAGATGAAGTTTGCATTTACAAAATTATAAGGACATGCAATGATATGTTGGGGTCACCTCCAAAAGGAGAAAATGAGAATGGAAAAGGAAAAGATTAAGACATGGAGTAAGATGGAGAAAAAGATCAAAGAAAAATTCTTACCCATGCATTGACAAACCCTCTTTCGCAGGTTCCAGAATTTGAAGAAAAACTTGTCTTCAGTGTAAGAATATAGAAATGAATTCAATAAGTTATCCATGCACATAGAACACCAAGAAAATAATTAGAAGATGGCTACTAGATATATGAATGGCCTAAACTTTTCCATCCAAGATGAATTGAGCATGCATCATGTTAACAGTATGGAGGAAGCCTACCAATTAACTCTAAAGGCTGAAGAAAAGTAGAATAGGAAATATATCCAAAGGAATAGAGGTGGTTGAAGGGGTACCTCAACTCCATTTCATGGAGGTTCTAATAATGATCGGGGAGATTCTTTTGAAGGATTTGAAAAAAATATAGATGCTAGGCAAGTTCCTCCAAATCAAGAAAGAGGAAGGGCGTTTTAGAGAGGATGAGGCTATGGAAGTGGAAGAGGATGGGAAAGCCAAAGAAGGTCTTTCACTTCTTTTAGGTGTGGAGAAGAAGGACATAGAGCCTTTTAGTGCTCAAATTATAACATGCCATAAATAAATCAAGGAGGAGAACCTAGAGTGAACCTGGTTCAACTAGAATTTATAGCAGTAGGAGGAGAACAAGAATTCCAACCAGACATGGGAGAAAATCTCATGATGAGGAGATCGATGATCATTCTGAAGAAGGAATAAGTCTTCAAAACTAGATGCACTTTAGGTGGAAAGGTATGCCAAGTTATTATTGATGGGGGTAGTTGTGAGAATATGGTAGCTAAGGAAATGGTAGAGAAATTAAATCTGCAATGTGAGAAACATCCTTGTCCTTACTGTATTGCATGGTTTAAGAAAGGAAATGAGGTTAATGTTGATAAAGTATGTTTGGTTAGGTTTACTATAGGAACAATCTATAAGGATGAGATATGGAGTGATTTTATTCCCATGGATGCTTGTCATATTTTGTTGGGAAGGCCATGGTAGTATGATAGGAAGATCATGCATGATGGATAGAAAAATACATATAAATTCTGGAAAAATGGCTTTAAAATGAATCTCTTACCACTTAAAGATGAAAGGAAGAATAATACCATGTTTTTTGCAAAAGGATGTTGTCAAAGAGATAAAGGTGACAAGTTGCTAGTATGCATTGGTAGTAAAAAGAGGAGAAGAGCTAGAAAACAAAGTACCACATGATGCAGTAAAGATACTAGAAAAATTTAGTGTTCTCATTCCAAATGAGCTACTTGATAGTTTCCAACCAAAAAGGTATATACAACACCATATTGATCTGATTCTTGGAGAAACTCTTCCTATTCAAGAAGCTTACCGAATGAACCCAACACAACATGCAGATCTCAACAAACAAGTAAAAGAACTAATTAAGAAAGGCCATGTTAGAGAAAGCATGAGTCCATGTTTTGTGCTTGCATTGTTGACTCTGAAGAAGGATGGAATATGGAGGATGTGTATTGATAGTAGAGCAATTAATAAGATTACTATCAAGTATCAGTTTCCTATTCCTTGTATCTAGGATATGCTGGATGAATTAGCAGGGGCCAAATACTTCAGCAAGATTGATCTACGAAGTGGATATCACCAGATTCGAGTCCATGAAGGAGATGAGTGGAAGATAGATTTTAAGACATAGGATGGCTTGTATGAATGGATGGTTATGCCATTTGGACTTTCTAATGCACCAAGTGTATTCATGAGATTGATGAATACTATTTTACCACCCTACATTGGTAAGTTTATTGTAGTTTATTTTGATGGTATCCTAATATATAGCCATAACAAAGGAGACCACCTACAACACTTGAGGATCATAATGATTTTACTAAGGAAAGAGAAGCTCTATGCAAATTTAAAGTGTAGATTCATGCAAAATAGTTTTCATTTTTTGGGCTTTCTCATTTGTGAAGATGGTGTTTAGATGGACATAGAAAAGGTCAAGGATATCCTAGAATGGCCTAGTCTATCCAACATAACAAGGGTAAGGAGTTTTCATGGATTAGCAACCTTCTATAGAAATTTTATTCAAAATTTCAATAGTATTGTAGCACCCATAACACATTGTACAAAAGGAAGGGAATTTGAATGGACAACAAATGCTAAAGAGAGTTTCAAGTTCTTGAAGAAAAATGTAACTAAAGCTCCTATATTGGCACTTCCAAATTTTGATAAAGTATTTGAAGTAGAGTGTGATGCTCCCATATTGGAATAGTTGTTGTTCTGATCCTGGTAGGTAAATCAATAGCCTTTTTCAGTGAAAAGTTAAATTATGTGAGGAAGAACTATTCTACCTATGATTTATAATTTTATGCTATTGTTCAAGCCTTAAGGCATTGGAGGCATTATTTGGTCCCATAGGAATTTGTATTGTTTACAAATCATTTTGGCTTGAAATATGAGAACACACAAAATAAATTGAATAGTAGCATTAGTACAATTTGCACCTTTTTTCGATGGATGATTGGTCAAAGTTTCTACCCAAATGGGTTGAATACTCAACCAAACTATTCATCGCTATTTTCATCATCGAAATATAAACATATTGCTATAATCATAGAATGATCGACACCAATCTTGTTTGAAAATGACATTAGAAAATGGTGATATATTAGTCAAACATTTGACCATAGTGGGTCACAATTTAGGGAAATATTGGTTGAAATATTTGGGTGCTCTAACCAGGATGACAAACTCATGATGGCTATATTTTGACACAATTGTGTTGTACTTTAGACCAATATTGGTCAAAATATTTGGCCACTCTAACTAGGATGCCAAACCCATGATGCCACATTTTGACACATAATGGTTGATTTTTAGACAAAACTAGGTTAGTGTTTTGATGTCAGTTTTTCAAAATATCACCTATAGTTAGTTGAAATTTTAAGGAAATATGGAATGTTTAAAAAAAAATGAAGATAAATATCTAGACTATTCACGAAGGTCATCCTAATCAGTGATTAGTCTAGATATTTATCTTCAGTTATCCACACTCGTTCTGTTGCTTTTTGCCAGCATGTCCTTTCTCATTCTATTTTCCAGACTCCTTTGGGCTCTAGCAATCTATGTGTTCTACTTTGAATGAAACTATGGGATTTTTTATTTTGTTTGAACTATTTGAGAGATAGGCTCTAACTGGTGATGCATAATTGGTTTTCATGTTTTCAACATGGAAGTAGTGTTGGGGATGCTGGTGGTGTTGTGAACAAAGTGTTAGCACATGCAAAAAATTTCATGGCTATAGCTCCTTTCCCATGGTCTCTACAATGTTTTTCATGCCTCTGACATGAGCCCTTAGTTCAAATTTTTGAAAATCTAGCCGTTATGTTCAAAAACCCTTTATTATGCCCTGGCCTTGTTCTAATTTAATGTTACTTTATTCATGCCACTTAAAAGTCCTTTAATGCATGTGTTAAAATTAGTGACCTCTTTGTCACATGATCGTGTGAACCTTTTACAAGTCTTGTGATCATGTGACTAAAGTTTTATGTTGGCCCCCCTTGATTTATTTTCCTAAGTCTTTAACCCTAGTGGCCTTTAATATTTCCTAAGGTCCTCAGTGCCTAATTTTTCCTAAAAGCCTAAGTCCTATGCTTTAATCTTTCTTATGTTCTGGCTTAATATTTTCCTGGGCCTAAACTTCTGACACCATCTTGATCCGATGGTTTTTGCTAAAGCACAAGGGTTTTGTCAAAGTCTTGTGCTTTTGCAATGATCATTGATTCATTTTCATGACGTAACCCTTTAAATGTAGGCAGGACCACTGCCACATAAGCACAAGTGGTGACATTTTATTAGGTGAAAGAAAAGATGATATGGCATGGTGGGGTCAAGTTGTCAGTCGACTGAAGATCTGGTGGTTATTACATGATCACAAGGAATATCCGTCCCCTTCGCGATCATGTGACATCAGTCAATTTTAAATCTAATGTGAAGGCTATCAGTGGGTCCAAGGTAACACATAAGCATAGTTGGTGGTCACTGATTGGTCCATATAATAACACAGTGGAAGTTGTCAGTGGGACCTAGTTTTTGAATGTGTCAGAGGGTCCTAACATTGTCAGTAAATCAGTGGCAGGCATAAGTTCTTATGAGATGTGTCAGGTGCATGAGATCTTACAATAACCGTCGATCTCATTTCAAGTGGGCCTAGTTTCTGGTCTAGGATTTTGGCGGAGTGATTAAATCTTTGGTGGTCCTGATAAATGTTTGTAGTGTTTTCTTGTTCATAGAGTATTATGGCAGGGTTCTAAATCTTTTAGCGATTCAACGAATACATTTTCGTTGAATCTCTAGATAAAGTGGTAGTGTTCCAAGTCTTTCTACGAATTAGTGAAATGTCTTTGGTCACTAATTCACTAGATAAGAAGTGGGCCCTCAATTTTCTTATGTATTCATGAGTTCACAAAGAGTAACCTAAGGTTAAGAAGGGACTTTGTGATTCAGTGAATGTAGTCATTCGCTAAATTGTTTGATCTAACATGGGTTAAGTAATGTATCTAGCGACTTGAAATTTATTGCAGTCGTGTATTCACCAAATGGGTCAAAGAGTAAAGGTTTGCCGAGAATTATGGGACCATTTTTTTAGGTGTCACATTGTGAGTGGTGGAGCTAGAAAGAGGATGCAAACACATCAATGGGCCTAAGAGATTCTAAAGGATGCTGAGATAGAAGATCTAATGACTATTAGATGTTCACATAGAATCTTTTGAGGCTATGTGAACTTGTGACACTCATTCATTTATAAGGCTTACAGAAAGTGGGTCATGTGTCAGTGTGACTAAGCATGAGCCACAAATGAGGTAATGACAAGTGGCATAAAGTGGGCCCAGGTGGGGTCTAAGGTCTTGGCAATCCGGATAAATAGGGTTACCAGCCTGAAAAAATTCAATGGGTTCGTTCATTCGCGTAATAAAATGGCAGTGTTCCAAAATGATTGGTGATTCAGTGAAGGAAGGTCACATGATCGCTAAATATTTTAGCGGTGACTTAAAATGATCTATGAACTAGAAAAAGCCTTTTGTCGCTAGTTCACCAGATGTAACCGGGGAAAGTTAGATCTCCTTTGTTCGCTAAGTCACGAGGTTAAGCGGTAAGTTAATTTTTCACTTTGCAAATAAGAAATTCTTTGTCGCATGGTCACTAAATGTAAACTAGGATTCCTATAGAGGTTAAGGACATTAAACCTATGAAACATGAAGATCTAATAGTCAGGACTTAAAGTTGATCCAGATTTGAATATAGGCTGTCGATTTGTCGCTGGTGCTTGGAAACAACAATTGTTTTTCAAATTCAAATTTGTGAGGGGTTTCCTACTACTAGAAGGACTAAAATTGAATGGAAAAGCAACTACAGCTAGCAAGAGGTGATTTGTTTGCCATTGCAGAGTGGTCCAGGGTGTGCCATGATCATTTGCAGGGGTTTTTACTCTGTGGTTTTGTGCTCAAGGCATGTTGAAGGTGGCCGAATAGGTTGACATTTAGGCATCTTTGTGGTTCTTAGTACCTTCTATGTGAGATTTATCATGATTATGGATCACTCTGGGATTTTTTTTCTCTTGCTTTCCTGAGTTTCTCCCCCTTTAATAAATTTTTGACCATTTCTTATGGGTTTAGTGGGTGAAACCCTAACCCTAGTCATCTATAGCTTGTTACAACCTATTTTGGGTTTCCAAGATGACTAGGAGGTATATTATTATAGAATTTTGACTTAGTGCAGGTTCCAAAACTTTCTTTGGTCCCTGGTTGTTGTTGATGGTATTATACTGAGCAAGGAGAGCCTAGATTTTGGGTTTGTTCCTTTGGTATTTTGTTGTTTGGTAATGTATTGATTTTGAAAATTAATGAGAACACACTTGAATTCCTGTCTCAAATATTTGATTATCTTCTTTTTCTAATTTTGGATTCATATATGTTAAGGTCACAAAGTGGATTAGCATATGGTATACAAAGAGTATTGTGAGATCAACTTGGAGTTCCTACCAAAGTTAGGATTAAAGCCTTTAGGGTGATTTTAGTGAGTTCATTATTAGATTGGAATTTGATGATCATGTTTGGGAGTGAGGGGGTTAAGAGGAAAAGCACTTACTCTGAGTTCATGTGTATTTGAGTTAGGGTTCAGTTGATATATGTTGGTGAGTGACTCTATGCCCTGGTGAAGGCATTGGTCCATTCTCTAGACGTAGTCCATCATAATCAATCACACATAAATTTAAATGATCAAATCCTTAAATCAGTTAGTAAAGAGTATATTGGTATAATATTTCATGATTCCTTTAAAGAAGTGAATCAAGGGTACACTCGCCTGAGCATTAGAGCTCAAAGTGTAGGAGGATCTCTGTTGATCCTTGTTAATTGGCCCTCTTTCTTGTAGACTTTGGAGTGGTGATAGAGTCAAGGTGTTATTAAAATTATCCATCAAAGTATAAATCTACAAGCTGAAGATCAAAGGGAGCTACCAACAAAATGGTGACTCTACTAGGGAGGGTCTAGAAGATAAAGATTGTTAAATGCACTCTTGTTTTCCTATTATATTCGGTTAAGATTTCCCAATTAGTGGGTGGTGACTCAAAAGGTTAGAACTAGTGCTATAAGTTGTAAAATATGGACAAGAGGAGGAATACTAGGTCCTTTGTTAGAAAGAATCTGGAGGTCACTCTGGAACAATTGACTAGATAGGAGAAGAAGAGTTGGATAGGAAGGGATGGTGAGTCTACTAGTGCTCCCATAAGAGAAAAAAGAAATACGAGAGGTAGAGCACCACATGTTTCCTCAAGTGAGGAAGGTTCATAGGATAGAGTTTCTAGATCAGATGGTGGTTGCTCTGAAGATAGATTTTACGATACCCTAGAGGCTGTATTTCAAGACAAGGGTCCATTGCCTATAGGTCAGGATGAACAAGCTAGAGAGATGGGTCTTGAGATTGATTTAGATCTTAATGAAGATAATTTCATAAGGGAGCCCATGAAACCAAGGCAAGTCCATTTTTTATATCAAAATCTTACTGATATGGATGTGTCATCAGGCTCTGATGACATTATGGTAGACCCAGATGATTTAAATGCACTAAGGTTGCAGTTGGTAGAATAGGATACCATTCATAAGAGGTTACAAGAGGAGAGAGAAGCTGAAAAGGTGAATGCTCTAGTAGAAGACACTCTCTCCTTAGAAAGATTAATGAAATGAAGGAGAGAAATAAGATACTTGCTTCTACTCCTAAGACTTTGCAATATGATGTTTTTGGTCATCTTGAGGCTTTGAGGAGTGAGCAGGAGCACTTACTGCAAGATCATGAATTTGATAAGGAGGGCCCTATGATTAGATAGGTTCAAAGTTATGCTTCCCTCCCTAAAAATAAAGATGGTCACAAGATCACTAGGCCTTCTATTGCCACTTGTGAGAAAGGAAATAAACAGATGGTGGGACATCAAACAAGTAGATCATTGACAATACCGGGGGTCCCACCACCTAATTCAAATAAATACACATAGATAGAAAGAAGAAGAAAAGAAGATGAGGACCTTGAAAGAGAATTAGAGAGGGCTGAAATTGAAGCTTCCATTGTAGAAAAGAGAAGAAAGATCCAGTTCTTGAAGGCTTCATCAGCCAATGCTCTTGGCCCATCTCCTACTGAATTAGGTATGCCATCTATGAACACTACTATTCCACCTAGTAATGCTACTAGTTCAATTCCTTCTTCATCTGCTAGGATACGTGTTGATCCTAGGCAATAGTCACATGCACAAGTTGATGGAAATCTAAATGCAAATGTTGATCCTAGGGTTAACACTAGTTCAGGTTTTCAATGAAGACCTATGCAATTAGAAGGCTATAGGAAAATTAGTTTTGATGGAATTCCTATTTACCCGAATGCTTTTCCAAATGATATAAAAGATAAGGTACCTAAGTTTTTTGGTAATAATGCTATTAGTTGTGAGGAGCATCTTAGGTTATTTTTTTATATGCTTAATGATTATGAGATAGAGCATGAGGATGTAGTCATGAAATTATTTGTTCAATCTCTAATGGAGGATGCTAGAGATTGGTTTAAGAGACTTCTTGATAAATGTATTGATACTTGGGATTCTTTTGAGAGATGTATTAAAGAGAAATATGGTGATAGGCCTAATGCTAGTTTCATGTTGAATGAACTCAATACCATAAGGAAAAATTAGAATGAGTCTATAGAAAAATTCAACATGAGATTTCAAAAGGGTATGCATAAGTTGTTCGAAGTTATGTGGTTAGATGACAATGTCTATCTAAGTACATACTTCAATGCATTTGATGGAAAGATGGGATACTTGTTGAGGGACAAAGAACCAAGAACTCTTAGATATGCTTTTAAGATTTCTTCCAATATTGAGAATAACATGAAATATCAAGGAAGTTGGGTGGGAAAAGAGATGATCCAAAGTTGTTTAGAGACAAGAGATACGAAAAATAAAATGATAGGAATTTTGGAACTAGGAGGCAAGAAGAAGATAAATTGGATAAGGTGTTGAATGCATTGAAGGATTTGAAGGCACCTACAAATAGGAACATCAGTGCTCCTAACAATTTCAATAAGCAAAACAGATTGTAGAACTACCCCTACAACACCCAATGGAAGGATGGTAAGCCTATTGTCCCTGCTACAAGAGGAAAAAATGATAGAGCTATCATGGAGGACATACCTTGGTGTGTTTCATGCTAGTCCCCTCATTCTACAGAGCATTGTGTGGTTGCACAATCTATGGTTGCAAATCAAGATTGTGGCAATGAGGAGATAGATCAAGAAGAAAATCAAGATGATGTTGGATGCAACATGGCTACTTCATATCTAGGATATGAAGATGATTCTTATTTTGATGAAGAAGCATATGTAAATATGAAGAGACACAATCAGGCCCCTTTTCATCAAGAGGTTTTTTCCGATAGTGAAGACATTGATAAGAAGACATGTAACATGAACTCTTCTTCTGAGACAATAAATTTAAGAAGACCTTGTAGAGAAGAGATGGATAGGATTACTATAGAAATGATTGCACAAGTGCAAACTAGAGGCATGGTGGCAAGGAATACAAATGACAAAGCTACAGGAATGTTTATGAAGAGTACCAACTCCAGAGAGCCTAATGAGAACAAATCAAAAGGTGATCACATCATGAAATTAGAGAATATAAAAGGTAAGAGTTGTGAGCCTAAGGGAGTTGGAGTTGAAAAAATTTCTAATGAGATTGAGAAGCTGGTTAACACAATGGCTAAGATTGGAAAAATGAGAGTGGCCAATACACTTAATGTATCATACAAGAAAAAGGATACTAAAGCAGTGCAGATTGAGATTCCTTTCTCTGCTCCTATTGATATGTTATCTATATTATCCCAAATTACAGTTAAGGTTCCATTTTGAGAATTTTTGAGGATCCCTAAACACAAAGATAGAGCTATTGCATGGGTAGATAATGTTCATAACAATGATGTTTCATGCAATGGATCTTAGGATAAAGCTTTGAGAAGTGTTGCTACTCAGGGAATTGTATCTCAAATTCCTCCTATATATTTGGATAGTTTTGTCAATGCAAGCCTTGAGAACATTGATCCATTCTTTTTTAGTGTTCTTGTGAATGGAATGAGGCTAAGAAATTGTATGATTGATAGTGATGCCTCTAATACTATCATGCCTTTCAAAATCATGGAGAAGTTGGGCCTTAAAGTTGATATAGTTCAAGGCAAATGTTGTGCAATGGATCAGAGGGTGGTACCAGTTATTGGGACTATCAATGCAATTCCATATAGGTTGGCATCATATCTCAAGAAAGAGTTAACAATGAGTGTTTTGGTGGTGGACATCCCTCCTCATTATGGGATGCTACTATCTAGAAGGTGGAGTGCTACCATGGGTGGAAGTTTATAGTGTGATTTGTCCTATGCTACTTTCAAGATTGATGATCAGTTTTTCAAGATTGAGGGAGAGCCAAGAGTACGCCACATGATTGAGAGAAATATTAATAAGGAAACTACATGTTTTGTGGATACTGATATTAATGCTTTTAGGGTAGAGATCATTGTACTTGAGAAGGAACCTTTTTTGTCACCTATCTTTGTTGAGGTAAGTGTTAATTCTATGAAGGGTGATTTGTGGGTAATGTACTTTGATGGTGCAAATTGCAAGGATGGAGCAGAAGTAGGTATTTTAGTTATCTCTCCTAATGGAAACACCTACAAATTTTCTTTCACATCAAATTTCTTTTGTACCAACAATATAGCAGAATATGAGGCATTGTTTTTAGGACTCAGGTTGGCACAAAAACATGATATTAAGTGCTTGAGTGTTTTTGGTGATTTTGAGTTGGTGGTGTCCCAAGTTAGGTCAGTATATGCTTCCAAGAACAAGAGGTTAAAACAATATAGGAATGCAGTTTGGGATTTGATTGAACATTTTGATGCCTTCAATATTGAGTGGAAGGATAGGAGTAACAATAAGATACTTGACTTGTTAGCCAATATAGCAATCAATCCCACTAATATTACATTTACTAGTATCTCTAAAGTTGAAATTCAGGCTAGGCCTAGTATACCAAACAATATTGAAAATTGGCAAGTTTTTGATGATGATAACGATATCTTGAATTTTATGAGTTGTAAAGATTAGTATCATGGTTAGGAATTTGATTGTTTAGCATTGGTTGAGTCAATAGAAGGAAAAGAGGTTGTCTTTGGCAATGAAGTTTTTTAGCTTAGAACTAACAAGGTGCCCAAGGGGCTTGTTGTTTTGGAGACTATATTTGATAACCAGGATAGAGTTCAAAATAATATCAAAAGAGAGGATCATGCTGATCTAGAGGAGATAAATCTTGGAACACATGAAGCACCTAAGAAAGTATACATTGGTAGGGACATGTCTCAGAATGTGAGAATATCTTTGATTGAATTATTGAGAAAATTTAGGCATGTTTTTGGATGGTCATATGATGACTTGAAATTTTATAGATAAGATTTATTTCTGCATATCATTCCTTTGAAAGAAGATGCTAAACCTTTCTGAAAAAAACAAAGACCTATTAATCCTACTTTGGTACCCAAGATGGAAGAAGAGTTAATGAAGTTGAGAGATGTTAGAATTATCAAGCCTATAAGGCACTCTTCTTAGGTTTCAAACCTTGTTCATTTGAGAAAGAAAAATGGTGACATCAGGCTTTGTGTGGACTTCAAGAATTTGAACATCAGCTCATTAAAGGATAAATATTGTTTTCCCAATATGGAAGCTATGTTGTAGAGAGTGACCGGATTAGAATTGATGCCTATGATGGATAGTTTCTCTGGTTACAATCAAGTGATTGTTAAAGAATCAGAACAATTCAAGACAACTTTCACAACACCTTGGGGGACATATGTTTATGTGAGAATTCCTTTTGGTCTCACAAATGTTGGTGCTACTTTTCAAAGGGCAATGGATGTTGCCTTTTCAGATTTTATTGATGATTTCCTTGTTGTCTATCAAGATGATTTAACTACTTACTCGAAGAGGAAATAAGACAATTGTACTCATTTAGAGAAAATATTCATAAGGGCTTTCAAATATGGCATTTCATTAAACCCAAGGAAATGTGCATTTGGTTTCACTAAAGGTAAGTTTCTTGGCCACTTAGTTGTGAAGCAAGGAGTAAGAATTGACCCTGAGAGGGTAGCAACCATTGATAAAATTCAGAGACCAAAGAATGTTAAAGGGATTCAATCCTTCTTTGGTCAAGTCAATTTCTTAAGGAGGTTTGTAACAAACTTCGCTGAGGTCACTAGACCTATTTCTATGATGTTGAAGAAGGGATCTGCAATCAATTGGGAGGGTGAGCTTGATGAGGCTTTCAAAAATATCAAGTAGGTTATCAAAGATATGCCAGTGCTTAAGGAAACTAATTATAATGTCCCAATGCACATCTTTTCCTTTGCATCTTTTCATACTATTGCTATAGTTTTGTTACAAAAGAATAAGGATGGTTTTGAGAAGCCTATTGCATTTTTTAGTAAATCTTTGTAGGCTATTGAATTGAAGTATGACATAAATGAGAAACAACCATATGCACTTGTGAAGGCAGTCAAGGGTTTTAGGTGTTACTTGATGGGAGCAGTTGTGATGGTTTTTCTACCAAGTGAAGCTGTGAAGGATATTTTCTCACAGTAAGAGGTGTCTGGGAGAAGATGCAGATGGATAAATAGTATCCAAGAATTCAATGTTGATGTCTAGATTACTTAATTGGCTAGAGGAAAAGGATTGGCAAAATTGATGGCTCAATCCAATCTTGATGCAAATCAGGTATATCATTCTAAAATTGATTATACATGTGACATGGATGATTGTGTTTGGTAGCAGGATATTATCTATTACTTGAGAAATATGAGATGTCCAATAGGAATGAATGATAATCAGAAGAGGGCATTGAAATTATAGGCTATCAAGTATGTAATTGTGAAATTTAAATTGTATAGAAAGAATTTAGATTGCATACTTTTGAAATGTGTTGATGAGGATCAGGCTAATAAGTTGTTGAAAGAAATGCATGGGGGAATTTGTGGTGGACATTACATGGGTAAAACAACTGCTCATAAAATCTTGAGAGTGGGATTCTGGTGGCCCACAATCTTCAAGGATCCAGAGCAGTTGGTAAGGAGTTGTGATGCTTGTCAAAGGTTCTCTGGTAAGCTTAAATTTTTAGGTAATGTGCCATTAAAATGAGTAGAAGTATAGGCTCCTTTCCAATAATGGGGAATTGATTTCATAGGGGAGATACCAAACAAGTCTAGTGGAGGACAGTTATGGATCTTAGTTGCCACTGATTACTTTACAAAGTGGTTAGATGCTATACCTACAAGAAATGCAACCAGCAAGGTGGTGAGTGATTTCTTATTGAACAACATTGTTACAAGGTTTCATTTCCCTAAGAGAATAGTAAGTGATAATTCCATGTGCTTCAGGGCTACTAAATATAAGGAATTTTGCAAAGGTTTAGGGATTCATATTTCTAATTCCTCACCTTATCATCCACAAGGAAATGGTCAGGTAGAATCTACTAATAAGATTTTGATTAAAATCCTAAAGAGGATTCTTGAAAAAATTAAGAGGGCATGGAATTCTAAATTGCCATTAGCTCTGTGGGTTGATAGGGTAACTGTGAGGAGGATAATTGGTTGTGCACCCTTTGATTTAGTATATGGAATACATGCAAGAATGCCTCAGAATAATTTATTGGAAATGTACAAGTTTGTTCAATTATATGATGATGATTTAGATGATGAAATTCAATTGAGAATTGAGGAACTCATTAGGTTGGATGAGACTAGAAGAGAGTCAGTTGCAAGAAATGCCAAACTGTAGTTGTAGGTTAAGAATTTGTATGATAAGAAGACTGTTGACAAAAAGTTTGAACCTAGTGATTTGGTGTTAATATGGAATGCCAGATTGGAGGATAAAGGAAAACATGGTAAGTTTGATTCCATCTTGCTAGGGCCATATCTAATTCATGAGAAATGGGGCCAAGATTCATATATTATCAAGGAATTAAATGGTGATATTCAGGAATTGCCAGTTCATGGATAATTCTTGAAGAATTACTTCAATTGAAGGTATTCTTCTTTTCATGAACACTAGTTAGGTTTGTATATTTTTTGAATTTTGTAAATAGTTTCTTGACCTTGTCTTGTTTTGTCCTGGTCTGTAAGGTTTTGTTCCCATTGCTCCCTGTTGTTAGTTTTCCAATGGGATGGTCTAATTTTACTAATGATTCTAGGTCCTTGCTATGCCTATAGGAGGCATACATCCCTAGACAGAGCCACTGTTAGCATGTGCAAAAAAAATCATGTCTATAGCTCCTTTCCCCTAGTCTCTGCAATGTTTTTTGTGCCTCTGACATGAGCCCTTAGTTTAATTTTTTTTAAATCTAGCCGTTATGTTCAAAAACCCTTTGTTATGCCCTGGCCTTGTTCTAATTTGATGTTACTTTATTCAAGCCACTTAAAAGTCCTTTAACACAGGTGTGAAAATCGGTCACCTCTTTGTCACATGATCGTGCGAACCTTTTTCATGTCTTACGATCATGCGACTAAAGTTTTATGTTGGCCCCCCTTGATTTATTTTCCTAAGTCTCTAACCCTGATGACCTTTAATATTTCCTAAGGTCCTCAATACCTAATTTTTCCTAAAATCTTAAGTCTTGCACTTTAATCTTTCTTATGTTCTAGCTTAATATTTTCCTGGGCCCGACCTTCTAACACCATCTTGATCTGACAGTTGTCGCTAAAGCCCAAGGGTTTTGTTAGAGGCTTGCACTTTTGTGATGATGATTGATTCATTTTAATGATGTAACACTTTCAATGTAGGTGAGACCACTACCACATAAGCACAAGTGGTGACATTTTATTGGCTGAAAGAAAAGATGATATGGCGAAGTGGGGTCAAGTTGTCAGTTGACTAAAGATCTGGTGGTTGTCGCATGATCACAAGGAATATTCATCCCCTTCCTGATCATGAGATAGCCATCGATTTGGAACCTAATGTGAAGGCTTTTAATGGGTCCAAGGTAATGTGTAAGCATAGTTGGTGGTCTCTGATTGGTCCATATAATAACATAGTGGCAGTTGTCAGTGGAACCTAGTTTCTGAATGCATTAGAGGGTCTTGACATTGTTAGTAAATCAGTGGCAGGTGTAAGTTCTTATGAGATATGTCAGGTGCATGAGATCTTACAATAACCATTGATCTCATTTCATGTGGGCCCAGCTTCTGGTCTAGGATTTTGGCAGAGCAGTTAAATCTTTGGCAGTCCTGATAAATGTTTGCAGTGTTCTCTTGTTCACGAAGTATTATGGCAGGGTTCTAAATCTTTTAGCAATTCAGTGAATATGTGTTTGTTGAATCTCTAGATAAAGTGGTAGTGTTTCAAGTCTTTCTATGAATTAGCGAAATGTCTTTGGTCACTAATTTGCTAGATAAGAAGTGGGCCCTCAATTTTCTTATGTATTCGCCAGTTCACAAAGAGTAACATAAGGTTAAGAAGGGACTTTGTGATTTAGTGAATGTAGTCATTCACTGAATCATTTGATCTAACATGGGTTAAGTAATGTATCTAGCGACTTGAAATTTCTTGCAGTCACATATTCACCAAATGGGTCAAAGAGTAAAGGTTTGCCAAGAATTGTGGGACCATTTTTCTAGGTGTTGCATTATGAGTGGCCAAGCTAGAAAGTAGATGCAGACACGTCAGTGGGCCTGAGAGATTCTAAAGGATGTGGAGATATAAGATCTAACAACTGTCTGATGTTCACATAGAATCTTTTGAGGCTATGTGAACTTGTGATATCCATTCATTTATAAGGCTTACAGAAAGTGGGTCCTATGTCAGTGTGACTGAGCATGAGCCATGAACGAGGTAACAACAAGTGGCATAAAGCGAGCTCAGGTGGGGTATAACGTCTTGGCGATCCAGATAAATAATCTTAGCGGCCTAACAAAATTCAATGGGTTCATTCATTCGCATAATAAAATGGCGGTGTTCCAAAATGATTGGCGAATCAGCGAAGGAAGGTCATGTGATCGCTAAATATTTTAGCGGTGACTTAAAATGTTTTGCAAGCTGGCAAAAGCCTTTTGTTGCCAGTTCACTAGATGTAACTGGGGTAGGTTAGATATCCTTGTGAATAGTTAATTTTTCACTTTGCGAATAAGAAATGCTTTGTCGCATGGTCACTAAATGTAAACCAAGATTCCTATAGAGGTTAAGGACATTAAGCCCGTGAAACATGAAGATCTAACAGTTAGGACATAAAGTTGATCTAGATTATAATATAGGCTGCTGATTTGCCACTAGTTCTTGGAAATGATTGTTGTTTTTCAAATTCAAATTTGTGAGGGGTTTCCTATGACGAGAAGGACTAAAATTGAATACAAAAGCGATTAGAGCTGGTAGGAGGTGATTTGTTTGCCATTGCAGAGTGGTCCAAGGTGTGTCATGATCATTTGCAGGGGTTTGTACTGTGTGGTTTTATGCTCGAGAAGTGTTGTAGGTGGCCAAATAGGTTGACATTTAGGCATCTTTGTGGTTCTCAGTACCTTCTCACTAAGATTTATCATGATTATGGATCACTCTAGGATTTTTTTTCTCCTGGTTGCTTGGGTTTCACCCCCTATAATAAATTTATGACTATTTATTGTGGGTTTAGTGTGTGAAACCCTAACCCTAGTCATTCATAGCTTTTTGCAACCTATTTTGGGTTTCCAAGATGACTAGGGGGTATATTATTATAGAATTTTTGACTTAGTGCGGGTTCCAAAACTTTCTTTGGTCCCTAGTTATTGTTGATGGTATTATACTGAGCAAGTAGAGCCTAGATTTTGGCTCTGTTCCTTTGGTTTTTTGTTGTTTGGTAATGTATTGATTCTAAAAATTAATGAGAATACACTTGAATTCCTATCTCAAATCTTTGATTGTCTTCTTTTTTTAATTTTTGATTCATATATGTTAAGTTCACAAAGTGGATTAGCATATGGTAAACAAAGAGTATTGTGAGATTATCTTGGAGTTCCTAACAAAGTTAGGATTAAAGCCTTTAGGGTGATTTCAATGAGTTCATTGTTAGATTGGAATTTGATGATCATGTTTGGGAGTGAGGGGGGTAATAGGCAAAGAACTTACTCAGAGTTCGTGTGTATTTGAGTTAGGGCTCAGTTGATATATGTTGGTGAGTGACTCTATGCCCTGGTTAAGGCACTAGTCCATTCTCTGGAGGCAGTCCTTCATAATCAATCACACATAAATTTAAATGATCAAATCCTTAAATCAATTAGTAAAGAGTATATTGGTATAGCATTTCAGGATTCCTTTGAAGAAGTGAATGAAGGGTACACCTACCTGAGCATTAGAGCTCAAAGTGTAGGAGGATCTCTTTTGATCCTTGTTAATTGGCCCTCTTTCTTGTAGACTTTGGAGTGGTGATAGAGTCAAGGTGTTATTAAAATTATTGATCAAAGTATAAATCTACAAGTTGAAGATCAAAGGAAACTACCAACACAAAGTCCTTAACTAGTTATTGACAGAGATGGATGGTATGACAACCAAGAAAATAGTTTTCTTTATTGGTGCTACAAATAGACTTGATACCATTGATCTACCATTGCTAAGCCCTAGCCAACTTGACCAGTTGATTTATATTCCCTTACCTAATGGGTCCTCACATTATCAAAATTTTAGTTCTTTCTTGAGAAAATCATCCATCTCAAAGGATGTAGACCTTATAATAGCACTGGCGTATTATACTCAAGGATTCAGTGGAGCCAATATTACAAATATTTTCCAACAGGCTTGCTAGTATGCTATTAGAGAAAATATTGAGAAGGTGAGTTTCAATTGTGGCAGCTTTTGCAAGCTAGAGATGCTTATGAATTTCTTAATTATTTTTTTTTGAACTAGTGTGTTAGAATTTTACATTTTTTGATTCAATTTTCCTGAACTTGTATCTTATTATTTCAATTTGTCATGTTCTCTTTCCTTTCCTATTTTACAAGATATTGAACATGAAAGAAAAAGAAGTGAGAACCCTGATGAAATTTATGAGGATCATAGTGATCAGGTAGCTAAAATAAATGCTGCTCATTTTGTGGAGTCAATGAAATATGCTTGAAGAAGTGTCAGTAATACCGATATTCAAAAGTATCAAGCCTTTGCAAAAACACTACTAGTGCTTCAACTAGTGCTTCATATGTATTTTCTACAACAGATAAGAAAGATGATGATGACTTATATAGTTAAGAAACTTAGTACACAATTTTCATCTTAATGAAGTAACAAATGTGTCTATTCTAGCAGGGACCTTCCGCTAACAAATAGCCAATACTATTCAATCTATCTCTAGCTTTTTCTTGTATGAGTTTTATCTGTTCATATGTTTGAAACTTTATTTAGGTTATCAACCCTTTAGCCAAGGACTTACTAACTTTTAAATCTTTAGGGAAATATTAACTTTGTGGCAAGGAAATTTAGCTATGGAAATTTTTCCTCAAGTGGTAGATAATGCTATGAAAACCTTGCTTTTAAAAAAAATCCCTATTGGAAAGTATTATATACTAAATCAATTCTACAACAAAGAAAGTCTAGTTCAACTGATAGGTATCATGTCCATCCATTTTATGGAGATCTACCAAGACAATTTCCCTTGCCAAGATGATGTGCATCCATTTTATGGAGATCTGCTAAATCTTTTATATGATAAATATCACTACAAGTTGGCCCTTGGCCAGATCAATATTTCTCACAATCTCATTGCCAAAGTGGCGAAAGACTATGTTAGGCTCATAAAATAAGGGGATTCTCTTTAATGCTATAAATATTTGAAGGTTGTTGCACTTGGATGGATATGTACCATTGTTAAGAGAATTGAACTGAGTTTGGCTTACCTCAAACAAGTGAGGCAACATATGGCTAATCTAAGTCAATTTTGCAGAGGATAATGACAAGTGGGCATGTGGAGTGGACTGACAATCAATGTGTTTCATTTTGGTATTTCTCATGAGAAAGTTGTTAGTTTTTTGACTAAAGTGAATTTTCATAAACATTAGGAGCCTAAAACAAAAAATTCCAACTAAAATAGAAAATCTGTTATGCTAATAGAAAAACTCAACTTGCTAAAAATAAGAACAAGAAACAATCACATATCTAAAATCTCAAGACAACATATATCATCTATTAACCATGAAATGAAATTCATTGCACTAGATTAAAATTTTAGTAAAGACACTTTATATTTCCTATTGCTTTTGGTGTTTCATCAATATACATAGTGAGCCTTTTAGTTTGATCATTTTTTTTGCATTTTATATAATTTGCTTCCAATGCATACCTATGCACACTTTTTTTATATTGCACAATCTGCATCTAATATTATTGTAATTGTAACAAGGTCCTACATACTCCATCAATTGAACAACTTGATTATAATTAACCTTTATGCCATCCATGTAAAATAAGCCCAAACCATGTAATAGAGATGGAGCTATGCGATATATCATTTCATTAACAGAAAAATAAGTGTTAACTGGAGGTAGTTCCTTAGGTATCCATTCTTTCTGAAGATGTGTATACCTTAAAGAAATCTTCATGTCACCTTTGGTCTCATTATCATAAGACCATGACCCCCCTCAGCAAGGAAAAATTGCATTCATTTATGAAATTTTCTTCTAATCTTTTGACCTCTAGTTGATCTCCCTATTTTAGACCTACTAGATGTCTCACTTTTGTATTTTATTGCCACATATTCCTCACTTGAGGAAGATAGATTAGACAAATACCTATTTCGTGATACCTACAATCCATCAAATGATAGACATAGTAGGATGTATATATTTTGCTGACTAAAGAGAAGGAAACAAAATAATAAATTATACCTTTTAATCCATGTCAAATGCATTAAATTTCCTACATATGTAAATCATTTATCTTAAGTTAGCCAAAAATTAAATGATATGTAAGGGTACCTACAAGAAGTTGAGTCCTACTTTTGGCCAAAAAGTGGAAGTGTTTTCTCTATTTTTCAATTTTTTTGTCAATTGAAGTCAAAATTTGAGGCACTTAAAGATTGAATCTTGGAAAACTTGAGTAATATAAAATTTAGTGCTCGGAGTCTAGTTTTCAAATATGTAATTTATTTCAATACCCACATGGTCTAAATTGAATTTTAGTGGGCATGTTTAAAACCACTTTTTCAAAATGCCTATTTTAGAACCACACCTAACACATGTACATACACCCTTTTTAAAAGTAAATAAATATATTTTTGTGAATCCTTTTGGGAAAAGGTACCTAAAAAATGAAGATTGGTCAGAATATTTTATCTTATTTTATATTTAATATTTTTTTAATTAATTTTTAATTGACTATAAAGTACATTTTCATGGTGTACGAACACCATAATTTGATGATAACTTCACTTTTTTCCAATTTTTTTTTCCATTTAAGGAAATCCTATGTAGATTGGTCTCATATAACTCATTTTTCAAAAAACATAAAATTAAAAAAGTTATTAAATTTTCAGTTAACCTTAGTATTTCAAGTTTAGGTACAATGTTGGCTTGCAAATTCTCTGCCACCTACTACCTGGCTTGTTTGTGGGGACTTCAATATGGTGGAGATGGCATCTAACAAGGATGGCTTTGTGCCATCTCGATGGACAGGTGGTGATTGAGAAGCCTGGTATTACATACATAATAAATTAGGGCTTTTTGATCCTAATGTGGTTCACCACCATTCTAATGGGGAATGGCACACTTGGTCTAATTATAGGGCTTCTTCTAATAGAATTCATAAAAGGCTTGATCATGCCATGATCTTGGCTCAATCTTTTTTTCCTTTTTTGAAAAGCGAGCCTTACTGGTCACTCTTCTTGTTGATGTGACCTTGTTAGACCACTTTCCCATCCAATTTAATGTTGTTTGGTAGATAGCTAAGGTTGGGCCTCCCACTATCCAATTATACTTTAATACATTTGTCCTTCATCATCCTTCCATTGTGGCCCACATTCATCAGGTTTGGAACGTTGAGCCTAGACCCACCCACTTGACAGGATGGATTCAATGGTGGAATGATGCCATCGGGCGTACAGCTCATTTCTTGTGCATCTATGGCAAGAAATTGGCCAACTACCATTACAGAGTCTATGATGTCAAAACCAAAGCTTTGCATGTTGCCACTGAAGCTTTAGGTCAGGACCTATTCAATCAAGAGTTTCAAATAAATCTTGCCAAGTTACACCACCAAAAGCAAGTGGCTGACAATCATGCTACCAAAGGAGCCTAGATCAAAGCTTGGCTACACTGGTTAAAGGTTGGAGACCAAGTCTCAAAAGAATTTTTTATTGCCCTCCATCCTCGACATACTAGTACGGGCATATCCAAAATCTGAGAAGGTCATTGCCTTTTCACGGAACTTCTAGATGTTTTGCAAGGCTTTGTTCACCATTATGAACAAGTCTTTGCTACTCAGGGCTGCTCCCCTACCAGCAAGAAAGCTCTCATAGATTGCATTATGGTGGTTCCTCAGTGTGTCTCCCCTGCTTAGTAGGTCTTTTGTGACCAACTGCTTTCCTTGCAGGATCTTCATGAAGTTGTGTTTGACATGGCTGATGATAAAGCCCCTAGTTGTCATGGCTTTCCCTTTGAGTTTTACAAAACCCTTTGGGATGCCATTGGTTTGGATCTCCAATAGGTCTACCTGGAATCCTTTCATACCCAATCTCTTGGGGATATTATTAACTAGGGGAATATCAAGCTGATTCCCAAAGCTGGGGATCCTGAGGACATTTGTAATTGGTGGCCCATCACTTTGCTTAATGTCTCATACAAGATCATTGCCAAAGCCTTGGCTCTCAAGATCTAACACACGCTTTCAAAAATTGTCTAGCCTAAGAAAATAGGATTTATTAAGTCAAGTTTTATTATTGACAACATCATTGATGTTTGAGAAGGTATGGAATGGGCTCGTAAGTCTCACCAAAAAGCCCTTTTTCTCAAAATTGATTTTGCTAAAGCTTATGATCATATTGAATGACATTTTATCCTCACGATGCTTCATGCTATGGGTTTTAGTCCAAGATCTCTTCAATATGTGCAGATGCTCTTCAATAATGCCTTTTCCTAGATTACCATCAATGTCCACCAATCTTCCACCTTTGGTCTTTTCCATTCCATTCGAATGGGTTTCCCTCTAGCCTCACCTCTTTATGTGTTAGTGGTCAAAGGGTTTGGCTATCTACTTGCTTGCTCCATTTCTAGAGGAACTATTAGGGCAATCTTCTTGCCAGATTCCTCCCAACAACTTGTCAATGGCCATTTCATTGATGATTCCTTCCTGACTCTAGCGGAGGATGAAGAGAATATAAAGGAAACCATGCAGTCTTTACACACCTTTTGCTTAGCTTCTAGCTCAGCCATTCAGTGGCACAAAACCCTTTGTTATAGATAGTTGGCTCTTCTTGAGCCTCCCTGTCTTCCTTAGTTTGGCTAGACAAGAATTCAACATGGGGAGATATTCTAATTTTGGTATTCCCTTTTCTTTTCAAGGCAATCCTACTGATCTATGGAATGCAGTTCTTGCTAAGATTGAAATAAAGCTTACCTAATGGATCACAAAGCCGCTCTCCCTCGCAAGAAAATTCTAGATCTGCTCCAAAGTCCTAACTTTCATCCATGTTTATTACTCCTCTTGTTGGGCCCCTTCTAAAGCCTCCTACAAACAGCTCAAGAAACTTCTTTGGGATTTTGTTTGGGCCTCTGGCATTGATCACCAAGGCTTTCATAGAGTTTCCTAGGACTTTTGTTTCCTTCCAAAGTCCTATGGTGGGCTTGGATTAATTGATACATAGAAGCAAGGGAAAGCCCTTTGTGCCAAGTGGGTTGTGCGGTGCCTCACAGGTAATGAATCCTGGAAAATTCTACTTCATCACTGCATTTCCTTAGGCTTTCCTCTTCACAAGCCTACCTAGAAGGGGATTGGATTTCAAACCTTTCTGGTTATGAGGGAGCCTATCTAGATCTAGGGTACTTTTGTCACCAAAAGTATTTGGAAAGCTTAGGAGTCTGTCAAGCCATTGCTTCGGTAGGCTAGGAATAGTTTTCGAGATGGTCTTTCTTTCAACTAGTAGAGCATTTGGTGGTCTCCTCTTTTTCCATAGCAAGGGACTCCTCTTGCTAGAATTCAAGGGGTTAGTGCTCTTTGGTTTCACAAGCATGGCATTCAAACCCCCAAGGATGTTTTCTCTAGAGCCACTATGAGTCTTCGATCCTGGGATGGTCTCCCTGTTCAATTTTAGCTCATCCACCTAGATTGTCAGACTTTTGACTTGCTGGTTTCTACCATTCCACCTCACCTCTTGCACAAGCTAGGAATTCAATTAGTCAAACCAAGGTGGAAAGACTGGAAGTGGTATCCTACCACTCCTTTCACCAGTTACAAGCCTAAGCTTGGGTATTCTAGGCTTATGCCTCATTTTACCATGATTGATTCTCTCAACCAATGTTAGCATCTTTCTTCTTCTCAAAAGAGCTAGGGTAGGAGATTTTGCACTATTTGTGATCTTGTTACTGAGCCTAAAATTGCTCATTTTGCTTGGTGTTTGTTATACCAAGGCTTACCCTTGGGAGCTAGACTTTGGCATATGGGGGTTCTTGACCCTAAATGCCCCTTTTGTGGTCACTCAGAGATGCTCATGCATATTTTTTGGTTTTTCATTGTGCCCAAAACTACTAGAGTTGGATTCATGACTTTTTTTCTCCCTTCAGGCTAGAACCCTTTTCTTGGCATATGGCTCTTCTCAAAGACTCTCCTAGAATACCTTTCCAATTTACCTAGATATGACATACTTTTAGGTTGGAATTTTGTTTACTCTATGGAAAGATAGAAACACTGTGTTTTTTTTCTCATAGTTGTCAGGATAATCATGTATCTCTTTTTGATAAAGCTTGTAATTGTAACAATGTAATGATGCAAATCTAGGTGCAAGTAGATAAGGTGGTCTTGGAGGTTTCCCACCTATAGGAGTTGCTCTAAAACTAGGGCAATGCCCCTTGCACTATTTCTCAGGTGCCTCTAGAATCTCTCTCAACTGACCATACACTACCCAGTGGCCGATGTTGTAGTCAGAGCTCCTCTACCAAAATCTCTAGGACTCCTCAGCAATTGCATCGCTGCTCCACTTCCCCTCCTCATCAAAGGGATGTAGGTTCTAGTTGGCCTCCTATGCTTACTTCCACTACTACCACTTTTTCTCAGTCTTTGGCCTTTGCTCCTGATAATCAAGGAAAGTTCCCTCACTTGGCACTGGCTATCTCACCCAGGTAGGAGGAAGGAGAAGTTGAAAAAGAAGATCTAGAAGATGGCTAGGCCATTCTTGATTAGACTCCTAGGTTCAATGTCTGGGGCAATCCAAATGATAAAGATCCTCCTCCCTCTTTTGCTACTGCTCTCATAGCCTTATGATTTTCTAGTTTTATAGTTTTTTGTTGAATAGTTGTTTATTTCTAGCCTAAGTGTCATGTGAACTTGCGGGGTGACTCTTTCCCCTGACCCTTTTTGTGAATATTGTACTTTAATATATGTATTAATAGTGAAGGCCTCTATTCATAAAAAAGGAAAAATTATGACAAGGTAGAAATTTTATTTTGTAATGCCTTAGCCATTTTTTTGCAGGGTCAAGCATAGACTTGGTCCCACCAAGCCTATCTTGAACCAAAACCTAAGCTAGTAGGTAGGGTTCCTTCTCATAGATTTACAAAATGGGTGCCCATTTAGTTCAATTCACAAAACGGGCACTCATTTTGTGAAACTAAAAGATGGGTACCCATTTTTTGAAACTCCAAAATAGGCACCATTTTGTGAAGCTACAAAATGGGCACACATTTCATAAAGAGTCTTTGCAACCAAAAAAACAAGACTGTGGGCTTGATCTCAATGATTGATGAGTTTTCAATTAGTTTTATATCGATCCACAGTGAACAAATAGAATATTTCTATCAACATTCTATATTTTTATCTTATTTTGGATTTGACATTCAAAAAAAGGTTGTTTGAATTTGAATCTTGTTGCAAAATGGGATCAGATCGAGGTAGAAATAGGTCAATGAAGGTTATAACATCCGAGGAGGTTGCAAAAAATAGAGAGGAGGTAAAATGATGATGAGAAAGAAGAGAAAGACTCCAAACCTGAATAATGTTGGAGCATTGAGTTCAAAAATTGTTTTAGAAGAGGAGGACAATGAAGACACCATAATGGATACAAAGGTTGAAGAAGAAAATTTAGGTGCATCTTCTAATCCAGTATTGGATACACATATGTCTTCACATCCAAATGTTACAACTTATTCTGATAAAGATGTTCATGATATAGTAGAAGTAGGTTACAATAAAAATGATTTAAATTTTATTCCTGAAAATAGATCAACAAATTTAATTGCACACAAAATTTTAGAACTTAGTAATGTTAATCATAATGATAAAGGAACTAAAATTCAAACCCCAATTGAAACTGAAAATCAAACACCAATTCAGATTGAAATCAACAATGTAGATGTAGACATAGAAACACTAATTGAGAAAGACACTCATTTGAATGATAATGAAATAAATGAATAATTTCAAATAAAAAATGTTGTGCTAGAAAATTTGTGTCATTTGGTTTCATGGAGACATATTAGGACACATGCAAGAAGATTACATAGACAATTTTTTTATAATAAGAAATTTGGGTTTCAATGTCAATTACTGTTATAGTTAATAAAAATATCTAAAATGCGGAAAAGTGATGAGGAGGTTAGGCATTTATGTGAAAACCAAGAAGAATGATGAGTCTATAAAATAAGTTGTATCAACTGTTGCTAGTGCCTTTGACACAATTGGAAAGAAACATCATTCTAAAGATAGTAATGTGGTATGATGAGCAATAACAACAACTTTAGTAAACAAAACTACTATTGATAAAAGAATGATTTCAAACATAAGTGGATATCTTAGTATTCATCATAAAACCTTAAAAAGAGATGTAAAGAGAAGAGTTAACTTTGAAAGTGATCCAGAGAACCATTTATGGACCTTCAATGGTAGACTCTCGAGGTTTGACATGAGACTTACTTGTGATGTCAAAACTTTGATTGAAAAATTTTGGCATGATAGTACAAGAGTATCCCCTAATGCCAGAGATGTTCTTTAATTAAGAGTCGGTTCAAAATTTCATGATCCACATCCAAAACACCTTTTAGATATGACTCAAATAGAATTATATAAAAAATTTGTGGATGATAAGGTGTTAACTATTAGTATTAGTCAAAGATATTTTGAAAAATGTAAACCATGATATGTAAGGATTAACAAAGAAAGAATCACCTATTGTTGCAAAACTCATGTTCAATTTTGTTATCATTATGATATCTTTTGATCTATATGTTCTAGTTTGCATACTAATAAAATTTATTTTGTAACCCACCTAATGAGAAATTTTATCTTTTGAATGCATGTGTTTCTAGTGTATGCGATGTATGTGGCAATCTTATATTATTAGATGAATGTTTACATGAAAATATTTCATTTGATTTTGGACAACAATTAGTTGATGTACAAAGATTTAAAACTATTGAGTATCCATTGAAGGAAGAAAAATTTGAATAATGGTTGACCTAATAACTGAAAAACTTAGTGTTGATGCTTTTATGAATGAATTAAAGAGTAAGGTTGTGCCTAAATATGTGAAACACTCTCACAATTCTAGATGGCTTGATGGACAATTTCGCATATGCAAGAATACATTTCCAATTGGTAGAATACTTTTAGTTGTTGACTTTGCAAAGAACTACACGCTTGCACCACAAGAGGAGATCCAACTACAATATAATAATTTAGTGCAAGTAACAATTTGTGTTCATATTGTCTATAGATATTCACTTGATAGTACAAAAGATGATTGGAAAATATTGAGAGAGTACCATTTCTATATGAGTGATAATAAGTTACACTCATCAAATTTTTTCCAGTATCACTTTAAGACCTTTTATGAAAATTTAAGGGATAGAGAAATTCATCTAACACAAAATCTAATATGGTTAGATAATTTCACAGGGCAATCCAAGAATGATAGAATGTTTTATTGGTTGAGTAGGATGCACAAGAAAATAAATATCCAGCCTATCTAGAGTTTTATTGAGGCTAGAAATGGGAATAGATAACATGATGGTGTTGGTGCATGTGTTAAGAGACCCCTTTGTAGAGAGAAACTCAAATTTGAGTAAAAAACAAAATTTAAAGATGCACGTGCAATTGTTGTATGGTGTAAAACAAGTTTGTCTATAGGATCAAGTTAGAACACTACAATCAGACATTTTTTTCTAGTTAGTTGAAGAGAAGAATATCCTTTCAAGATAAGATTGTAATATGTCATACCCCACAAGGGAACCGAGGAAGAGGACAAAGATTCTCTTTGTAAAAGAATCCCTAAGTAATGATTTATGAAATATTTTGAATTTTTAAAAGAATTATATAAAAAAACCATAGATTACCTTATATTCCTCAAAGGTTCCCTTCTAATTTAATGCATAATTAATTTAAGTCTATTTAGTGTACTAGCGACTTGATTTACTTCTTGAACAAACTACATCACAACATTTGTAGATTCTTTATAAAGAAATACAAAGTTCTTTCATTTCAATTTCCCATTTAAATCCATCTATTTTCCTAAGTATCCTTTATGGACAATATAACATTTAACACATTAATACCATATAATAGAAATTTGTAAACATTTGATACATTGCAAATATTACATTTTCTTTTCAATATCTTTTCACTTAATCAATAATGAGAAACATACTACTTTACTCAGAATGTTACAAAATCCTTTTCTCTTCAACATACATCCTATCCATAAAGTTCATGCTTTCCATTTTCCTTTTTACTAAGTTTACCCATTCCAAATACATCATTTTGAAATACATTAATTATTTCATTACATTCATCTCCTCTTGGGAGGTAACAATAATATTACATCATGAAAGATAAATACAAGTCTTCATTCTTCAAAACTGGAACACTATGCAAGCATGAATCATGAAGCACTGCATCCACAAAGGTACCTTGATAAAAAAAATTTACCACCCAACCATGTGGATACCAAAATGCCCCACTCCATTTTGCTAGGAGATAGAACACCAAGGTCCATAAGAAAGGGATAACTAGGCCTTACCTAGGGTTGGATAGCTTTTCCCAAATAGAAAATGAAAAGAAGATCATAGTATAAATCTTTTCCCAAAGGTTCTAAGGCTTGGTAGAAACTCTAAGCAACAAGCTAAGTGAATGTCATCGCATAGCCCTCACCCCTTGGGTTGTCCTAGTACTAGCCACTCTGAGCCTTGGCCCCTAAGTAGGCACATGTAGAACGGAATGCCTTTTGCACAAACAAGCACCATTTGATTGTACCTACGCATAGGAACCTTCTCCCACACCCGTCCATAGCCTTTACTAGCACTAATGGCATGGGTGAGGCATACATTAATCTTTTTAGTGTTTGAACCCATTCCCATAAGTTTTAATTAAATTATCACTTTTTAAATAACTCTTCAATCGGTTATCCTAGTACTAGCCACTTAGGGCCCTAACCTAGCACTGAGAGCCACTCACTTAGTGTTCCTAGGTTTTCTACCCTTAACCCACACATCACCAATACATCATACATGAAATAAAACACATCGTAAACAATTTTGAGAACTTACATCAAAGAATAGAAAAGAATAGAAAAGTTTAGGGATATTTAGGAAAATTAGGAGCATTTAGAGAGGCCTAGGATGGTCCTGATCCTCCTAGACAATGGTAAACCCTAATCTCACTTCCTACACACATCCTAACCCTCTTAAAGAATCTAAATTTTACAAAAAATTCTATATGCCAAAACACAATGCTCCATAAAACCTCCCATGCCTGAAAATTTAACTAAGCCTAAATTAAATTGAAAACTCAAAATCTAGAAGTTGCATCTTAACTCCTATGAAGTTGAAACCTATCTCAAACATCTTGAAAGGTACCTAATTTATTTTTACAAATATAACTTAAAGTATAAGAAATTAAAGTATTCTTATACTTAAATGTTATACTTGTATAAACAAACCCTAATCCAAACATGAGATCTAAACAATACTAACTCAGGATTAAACTTGTATAAACAAACCCTAATCCAAACACAAGATCAAATGATACTAACTTGAGGTTAAATAAAACTCTAATCAAAACACAAGATCAAAATTATGCTAACTCATAAATTGAACTTGTATAAACAAACCCTAATCCAAACACGAGATCAAACAATACTAACTCAGGATTAAACTTGTACAAAAAAACCCTAATCCAAACACATGATCAAACAATACTAACTTGGGATTAAATTAAAGTCTAATCCAAACAAGAGATCAAAAAATATTAACTTGGGATTAAACTTGTATAAACAAACCCTAATCTAAACATGAAATCAAACAATAGTAACTCAGGATTAAATCAAACTACAAGCTGTGCATTTCATTCACCAATCTACGTGATTGTTTGTAAAATGACAAATAATGAAAAAAACTATAAAATGATAGAAATATGGATTAAATCAAACTACACATTATTCATTTCATTCACCAATCTACATGATTTTTTGCATAATGACAGATAATGATAGAAATATGCACAGATGAAGAAAGGTGGTGCTAAACTGATATGGAACAGTAAGGTTCAAAAAAAAAGTTCTAAAACTTGGAAGCACTCATGGACATTTGGATTATAAAAGTAGATGAAATGAAAATGCTATGAAGTCTCAAGACACTTATAGATAAAAGAAATAAGTAATATTCATATTCATCATGCATAGGAAGTAATTCCTATTTGATTTATGATCATATTCTCTTATCCAAAAATAAAGACACAATGATATATAACATAAATATTCTGAAGCCTATATAAACAACAAGCATACAGAGAAAAATTCGACCATACATTCATCATTTCATATTACAAAGGAGAATTAACTCTCAGGATGAATTCCAACATGGAGTCCTACCGAGATTCAGTTGATGAAGAAGGATCCAATCCTGTCAAACTCTTCCATCACTCCTTCAAATCCTTCTAGATGAAATCTCCAGCTTCTACCCAAAACAACCGAATACCAATCTCAAAGAATAATGAATTCTCTCCTCACAAATATAATTTTCCTATAAGCATAATACTTATCTTATTATCATTTCTTCTTGAATCAACTCCTATCCAACACCCTCTCACATAGGAGATCTCTCCTGTATATAGATAGGAGGGAGTGGTTGCATGGTTAATCCAACCGATGCAACCATCCCAACTATCCATCAGTTATTTGTTAATAATATGGTTTGCAAAACCATTCCTGTGAAGGGATAAATAAATTTTATTTAATAAGATTTTAAATCTATGTCTCCTAAATTTGAGGATGACAAAATAGATAATAAAGATTTTAGGAATACTTTTACTAACTTACTTACTATGGTAATTTACCAAAGGCATTTCCCAAATATAAATATAACATAGACTTCCCATAGTCTCATAATAATTTCCTTCACATAATTAATTTATTATATAATAATAATATATATTTATATATGTATTCATAGGCATATGTGTGCACCCATATGCTTATGGTATATATAACATAAGCAAGACACATTATTATTAACATTAAAAATATTTAAATAGTATGAATATCATTATTATAAAACATATTATTTATTCATACACTAATCCATATTCTTTACAAAATATAATAGTGATATATATATATATATATATATATATATATATATATATATATATATATATATATATATATATATATATATATATATATATATATATATATATATATATATATATATATATATATATATATATATATATATATATATATATATATATATATATATATATATTAGGTAACTACAAACATAAGTTAGATTTTACCACTATTATTAAAACATTTATTATTAATATTGCGATAGACATCTTATTATTATGAATATTATAAAACATTATTAATACCATAAATTCTTTATTATTATTGATATTAAAATCACATGATTTGATCACATACTAACTCATTCCTAACAAGATACACTAGTACATATAAGTAACTTCTAATAATGATAAATTACTAAATCATACCCTCATATGAATAATAATTCACATTAATAATCTACTAACAAAAATTGAACATACCATGAAGACAATTAGAGCTATCATACTCAAAACCTCATTCTCAATGAATGTAAAAGACAAGAAACCAGCTACAAGATCCTCAAAACCAATAAACTAAGAGGACGCAGAAATACATCATTGACACAAGGGAATGACTTAGGAACTCCCCACCTAAGGATAAAAGAATTAGAGGCAAATTTTCTTCCCGTGGAACCTATTGATATCTCTGTAACAACAACAATGATCGAGGATTTTGAGGGATCGCCCAGATTTGTGAAGCTAGGTTGAGACGATAGCCGGTACCTGCACTCCTACATCACCAAGAAGAGATACATGGATACATATGGATATACATACAAATCAAATATATGCAAGTAGATGACCAAGATCTATACATCATGTGGACCTCAACTAAGTGAATAACTACGACTTTGTCCTAAGTCATGAAAACACATTAGACACATATCCATGAAACATAAAACATCATGATAATGCTTAGACTCAAATCCTTGGGTTAGCTCCATAAAACATATAAAGATAGATGGTTTTGTAATTTAATGAATATATAAATGATAACCATAAATGAGCATATCAATATCATCCACAAAAAATAAATGTAGATGTATAGTTCTAACCATCATAATAGAATGTCCAAATCAAGAAGGTGAAGTATCACCATAGGAGAGGGTATTATATCCTCCCCCCTAGAGTTAGGTGTACTCCTGGAAGCCTACTAATAGATATGGATAAGCATCTCTAAGTCTAGCAACATCCTCCCATGTAGCAGATGAATCATCATTGGGGTCCCATTGGACCCTTTCCTAATCTATGGTGTGACCCCTGAGGGTTAGTGTCCATAGCTACAAAATGTGTACCGGCTCTAAAGCCAACTATCCCTTTGCTACCTATAATGCATTCCAATTGAAAACATGAGTCACATCTAGAATATATTTTCTAAGAACTAAAACATGAAATCATCTTCAATACGAGAAAGGTTGGGGGGGGATGCAAGATGATAAGCTACTATTCCTATCCTCTCTAGGACTTTAAAAAGGGCACCAAATCAAGGTGCCAACTTGGAGCCTTTTCCATAATGGATTGGACTCTTTCATGGATGCACCCTAAAAAAGACTCTATCACCAAGAGAAAAGTGTACATCAATCCTGTGAGCATCGACATACTTCTTCTTCCTATCCTGAGCTATCAAAATATGTTGTCTGATATACTTGACCTACTCCTCCATATCCCATAACATCTCAGGGCCTAGAAGTAGCCTATCCTCCAATCAGTCCCAGCTTAAGGGAATACAACATGGACGACCATACAAAGCTTGAAAAGGGGATATACCTATGGAACTGTGATAACCATTATTATAAGAAAACTCCACCAAATATAGATACTCTTCCCAATGGGTCTATTTGTCCATAACATAGATTCAGACCATGTCCTCAAGAACTTGGGGTAAGTGCACAAAGATGGGGGACCAAAAAGGGGGTATAAGATGCCACTTTTTTCCTAAAATCAAAAAACTCTAAATTTCAACAAGAAATTGAAGATAGTTAGACTCAAAATTTTATGATGGGACAAAAACAAGAGTTAGAATACTCTAAATCTAGTTCCTAAACTACTAACTTATTTTCAAAATGGAGTAGATTAAGGCCCTCAAAAATTGGGAGCACAAAAAGTGGTCTTATTTTTTGTGCAAAAACATAACATAGTGTTTGGTGTGATCCCCCTAAAATGTTCACTTTTTTAAAAAAAAAAATAATCACTCTAGCAAAAAGTTAGCTAACACCACATAGTTTATCCCATATTTTTCTGGTAATTTTTTTATGAATGTATAATTTTTGATGAATTTACGAAGTGCACACATCCTGAAAACATGAAATTTATGTGTGCTCCCCCTAGAAATCAATTAAAACTAATCAAAAATCAAATTTTAATTTTTTTAAAAAGTGTGTAGGATGGAGTCTAGTTTCTAAAAATGTAACTTATTGCAAAATTTGATGAATGACCCAAAATGTATGCCCAAAATACTACATGTTGTTTTTTTACAAAAAATAGACATACACACAAAAGAAATTAGAGTTGGAAAACTTAACATAGTCAGAAATCAAAATAAATTATATGCTTAGATAGCTAATAGAGAGATCTGCAATATCACATCTGATTTTTACATTCTTGAGCCACAATTAAACCTGATGAGGAGCACACAAAAAAAGATGTCATTTTTTTGTATGTCTATTGAAAAACACATCTCAGGCCTATTTCAATCATCCAAGCCTTTGGGTTGGATCTCAAAGAAAATCTTAGCCTTATGATTGGTAAATTAAAATCCTTTATAAAGCATGCATGCGCTATAGGGTATGCCCACTATTTAAATATATGATTTTCATAGCGTGAGCGCACTATAAAAGTCATAGATTTACATATTGTGCATGCCCTATAGGCTGTGCACCCTATGTAAGATGTAGATTCATATACTGATGAGAAATAGTCAAAGTGAGTGAAAGAGAGAGAGAGAGAGAGAGAGAGAGAGAGAGAGAGAGAGAGAGAGAGAGAGAGAGAGAGAGAGAGAGAGAGAGAGAGATCTATTGTAAAGAATCTAATGACTACATATGAGAGTGTGGGTTCTATATCACACATGAAAGATAGTAATGTCACACAACATGTACTTACATCAATGATAGTAAGCACTCAAATGAAGAAATATTGACTCATTAGAAAGAAAAGCAAAACATTGAAAATAAGTAGAAAGTCTCTAATGAGAGCCCTAGGAAGGCATCAAAGAGTGGAAGATCCAAATAGAAATGAGTTATGGGCATTTTCCGGTAGATTACCATGAAAAGATAAAGCAATCATTGAAGCTTTGAAATCCTTGATTGAATAATTTTGGAAGAATAATACATGGGTATCTCCTAATTGAAGAGATGTTGTAAGGAGGAGGATTGATAGTCAAATTCATGTTCCACATCTAAAACATTTTTTGGATTCAACTTAGACACAATTGTTTGCAAAATTTATGCATATGTATCCTCAAATTAAAACTAGTCAGAGATATTTTGAAATGTGTGAACCTTTTTATGTGAAGATAAATCACACATGCACAACTTGTTCTAGGGTACATATTGAATTTTCTAACCATTTTGAAGTTTATAGGAATATATGTGTAGATTTGCACTCTAAAAATGTTTTACATGATTGTAACATAAATGTACCACCTAGATCTTCAAGGGAATTAATATCTACCATTGTATGTGAAAGAGTGGATGGTAAAAAATTTTACAAACTCTCATTCTTTAATGGTACATGCATAGATTGCGATGGTTTGTGATGTTTTCCAATTTGTCAATATATGGAGAGTACACATGCAATCGGTAATGAAGTAGTGGAATTTGGAAAATATAAGACTATGCCATACAATCTAAAAGAAGGTAAAGAGGCTAAAAGATGTGATTGAAAAAATTCTAGTGTATCAGTTCATGGAAATTTTTTGTAGAAAAATTATTTATAAGTATGCAAGGCATACACATAGAGTGTGATGGTTGGATATGCAATTCAAGTTATGCAAGGACACATACCCACTTGATACCATTGTTTTAGTTGTGGACTTTGCGGAGAACTACACACTACAACCATAGAATGTGGTGCAAGCAAAGTATTACAGCTCTCAATAGGTTGCTATATTTGTTCGTATAACATTCATGCATGCACCAGATAGTACAAAGGAGAACAAAAAGATATTGAGGGAGTATCATTTTTATATCAGTGATGATCACTCACATTCTATAGCGTTTGTACATGGTTTCTTTTAACTATTTTATGGTCATTTGGCAAATAGGAGCATAAAATATCATCGACATATCATATGGTCAGATAATTGTGCATCATAATTCAAGAATCCTCAGATGTTTTATTGGTTGTGTAGGATGCATAAGATTACTCAAATTCAATATATGTGGAATTTCACAGAGGTCGTTCATGGAAAGGGAGAGCACGATAGCGAAGGTGTGTGTATTAAAAGAGCCTTAGCACATGAAGAATTAAAGTACAAAGAGAAAGCAACATTGTCAGATGCGGAATGTATTATCTAGTGGTGTAATGCTACAATGGCTCTGGGTAATGAAGGTGAGTCTATGGTTCATATATTTTTCTATTTGACAGATGAAAATAACATTGCACCATATGAGGATTGTTCTACATTGACATGATCGAGTGAGCTACACTCTTTTAGAAGTTGTAATGCAGGTTCATGGAGTATCCACACATGACATATGGTGTTCTTTTTTTCATCATGTGTAGATGATGATTGGGGTGGGTATGAGTCAAAGGAATGGGTTGATGAAAGGCATACACATATTTTGAGTCCACTTGCCTCCTATCATCCCCATGAATCACTAGAATCAACAGAAATGGAATCATCCATTGAATTTGATCGCTTATCTAATCTAGTATAACCAAGTAAAATTTTCCACACAAATAATCTCAAATTTAGTACTTTATCATAAATATTTAGTAAACTAATGTCATCATTATGTTTATATCATTACAGCCCATGTTTTTGCAATTATTGCACTTGAAGATAGTGAAGAAGGGACTGATTATTATTTGTTTCATTGTGTTGAGGAAAAAAAGAAATTGGATCACAAGGATATCGATGGTGAAGAATTAGAATACCCTATAGGAGAAGTGGTTGTAACGAGTACATTGATTAGACGGTATACTATGAAGAACCCTAGGTTGTGGTTGTTCGAGGATTGGGAGCTGTATGTGACTGAATGTGACCTCTAAATCAAGCACAACATAACATGGTCATTATTCACTTGATAGAATTTGGGAGAGAGTATGAAGAACTCAATCCAAATTCCATGGTGAGGTGACCTATTGCCTCCTATGTGAATGGGGTGTTTGAATACTCTCAGAATGAGAGCCAATAGCTGGGAGACCAATTCAACAATGGAGGATTTCCAAGAAGAAATAAAGATGATCAAGATGAAATTAATCTAAGATGAAGTACAATTTAATCTAAGAATGAGGATGCAATTAATCCAAGAGCTTGAAAATAAAGATGAGATGCAACTTAATCTAAGAACTTGAAACAAATATGATATTAAACTAAGAACAAATAGGAAAATTTAGTCTAAAATGTGATGCAAAGATTATACTAATAATGAGATATTAATCTAATAAATGCAATAAAAAGATTTGAAAACAATGAATCAAATGAGACTAAAAAATGCCTATAGTGTAGATGCTCTCAAAAATTGTTCTCTCTTGAATGAGAAAAAGAGGTTCATTAAATAGAGAAGCTCAGAGAGGAATGAAGAGTTTCTTGATTTGAAACTCCTGACTCTTCATTCCCCTTTGAGACAAAAATTTATGAATTATTTAATTAAAAGAATGAAATTTGCCACATGTGGGGAGTGACCTTTCAAGTAATTTGAATTATTAAATTCAAATAAAGAGGTGTCCATTCAATTAAATAAATGTTTATTAATTCCTTTTTAAGGGTAATTAGCGAAAGGGGTAGATTTTAATTTAATTCAAAGTGCTTAGGACTTTAGAACTAAATTAAATTATCATAGAGGTAATTTAGCTAATTAAAGTCAAGGACTTTAGGAATTAATATTAATATTTGATTATTGCTATTTATGGTCTTTGCAATTGACATCAAGTCAAATTAAGTCAGGTAGGAGAGAGAAAATTGCTTAGGGAACTAGGACTTTGGTGATGTAAAATTGAGATAATGCACCAAAATTGATGAAATTAAATAGGTGCCAATTTTGGGGTATTACAGGAGCCACACAAAAAGATTCTTCATTATTCAAAACTCGTCATTGCATTAAATATCCACTTGATGGGGGAAGACCGCATAATAAAACTCTTCGAAAGGTTCGTGAGTCAGACCATGAGGCAATACTTGAGACAATCAAGGGTAGGGCATACCCAATTGGTTCATTGAACTAAATAGAGATATTAAATATTGTAACATGTCAAATTTATATAGTACTATAAATTAGGCGGACTGTAAATTGCTCATGCATTACCCCGTATGTATAATGGGAGGTTTGTAAGATTTAATGAAAACCTTTATCTTCTAGTTTTTGGGGCAATACCAGAAGGTTTTCTCTACTTAACTCTTTCCTCTAGTGCTCCTATTGAGCTGAGTTGTAATAATATTTATCATTATTAATAAAAAAAACTTTATGCTGTTATGCCAATGACTTGCAGGCACATAATACTTGGAAGGCCATGGAATAGCCTTAAGAAACCAACTCAATTCAAGGATGCACTACCTCATCTCCTTTCCAACTTCTCCCTCTTTGAAATGGAAGGTTTACATTTTGGTTTATCCAGATAGTGTACCCTCCCAGGCCACCTAATGTACCTAGTGCCTCCACCACATCAAAACTCAAACCAGACTTCACAACTCTAATCAAGGTTCTAACACCTTACAATGCACTTGTTTCCAATAACTACATCCTTATAATATAAATCTTATAACAAACAAATTCTTCAGGCATAATCTAGAGCAGTAGATAACCCTTCCACATTACTAAATTAATTAAACTCCAAGTTATTAAAATGAGAGATCTATACAATAACCACATCCTTATAATAGAAATATTATAACAAAGATTTTTCATAGCATACATAGCATAATGTACGATAATAACCATAAACTATATTCATAATGTAACATAAATAGCATAATTCATATATTCTTTACATACACTAAGATCCCGGTTCAACATTAACTTCCACACATTCAGTTCACAGTCACTTCTACCTCAAAACATCCAAACAAGCCAATATTAACATAAACCCAAGAGAAAAGCAACTTATAAACAAGCCTACCATAAACACCACATACAAAAAACCTAAAATCTTCCAACAAAACTTAACTTAGAGGAGTAGGAAATTTGGTAACAACAATCTCAATTTCTCTAGAGGAAAGTGTCATGATCTTGTTATATTTAAGCAAAGAAGCAACCTTAGGAGTAATCTTATCAAAAATATCAATCATGACACTCTCCATGATATCCATGGCAGCACTGGATATTCCCTTGGAGGGATGCACTTGTTTGAACACCTTGTGTTCTTAAATTTCATTGCTTTGACTATTAAATACTTTGTGGGATTGAACATCACTTTCTTTGATTTTTTCACCTTTGGAGAATCCTTTACTTTGTTATCTCCTTTCATACCATCTTCTTTAAGACTCTACACCTTAGGTTTCCTTTAGCAACTCCATATCCACCATATAAAACAAGTTCTTGGTTCATGCTTGTTTAAGCTTGCCAATTAGTTGGACCATCAACCAAATTATTAATCACCTCTTCAAATGGTGATCAAAGTATTTGAATACCCTTTTTGAAGTTGCATAACATATGTCAAAATAAAGACTATGTGTTTTGGAACATCACACCTTAAAATTGCTGATTCATGTTTCCCAACTAGGCCTAATAGGCTCAATTAACAAAGCAGCCCTATTAAGGACTCTCTCGTAGACCTTGCCACTTTCAAAAATGTCTTAAAATGACTTTAATTAGAGTATTCTACCATCAATTTGAATATTTGACACTTCTAGATGTAAAAGCCCCAAATTGGTCCAAAAATCCCCTAGAAACTAGGGCTCACCCAATATCTTGTCTCCTAGCACCAGAGAAACTGAACCAAATTTGATTCACCATCATTTCACCATCCTATGATGGATTTAGGCATAAAATAACCCCCTCCAAAGGCTAGAATATCTACTGTTGTACCCTTGTGCACTCTTCAAACTCATCAAACTCCTTCAATCACTCTCAACTTGTAAAATATTATTCTTTCCTCCATGTCCAATGTTAGAATAACAAGTTACAAGGTTTGGATCCATCCCCAAGTGACAAAAAATACATAAAGGGGATGGATCAATGAATTGCACTGTCTAGTAGCCCTGTAGCAAAGGAAAATCCCACTTATCACTGAAACTTTCGAAAGGACTAATCAAACAAATTACTTTTTGAGTTCCCTTTTCTTAGTACATTTTCATATCCAAAGGAAATATATGGTTGTTTTCAAGTGTGTACTAGTGCTCACCCCTATGGCTCCAAAAATACATGAAAAGTGAGTGATTTAACAAAGGAACTATATAAAATAATTAACCCCAAGACTTAAAACTATAGATTGTGCCTTATTATGTCATAAAACCTCTAAATACAAAAGGAATTATACTCAGATCTCTTATAACCCTAGAAAACCCCAAATTTGGTCTCTTCAAACCCTTAAATGAAGGGTTTCTCAATTTGGTGCCCTCCAATCACTTCTAGGTTCAAATCTTTATTGATTCACCTTTAAATGAACAATATAAGATAATCCAAATCATTAGATATCCTTATCCTTAAGACCAATCTTCTGGTGCTATACCCTTGCCATGCAATTTAATGTATTTTCCACCATTTGCTGATTGTGATCACTTGTCTGCACACCAAAGCATTAGATTTGTATTGTACATGTTAAATATGCTCATTCCATGAAAGTTAGGCCTTTACTTTCATGAGATGATGCTCATCTTTCTTGATCCTGAACTCATTTGATGAGATGTTAGTGAATGACTTCTTGCTAATACTACTCTTCCACTAGATCTAGATTTCAACCCTTTTGTGGATCTATAGGCACAATCACTATCCCATAGGATTTTCCAAGAGAAAACTCTGATTGTATATCATCTGATTAAAAAATGTTCAGTTGAGGAGAAAATATTGCAATGATCAAGAAGAAAATGAAATCAAGCCTCAAATTGGTTCATCAGTAGGCAAAGAATCTGGTCATGCACTTCATTCTAGCACCAAAAATATATCTATTAGAAATGCCTATTCCTCAATGGCCTTGCATTTGCGGAACTTGGGAAACCAGGTTACTCATGTTGGGCATTATCCCTAAAATGTAAGTTCATTGCAACCTTGGCAAGGTAGTCTCACTCCTCATTTTACAACAAATGGCAGCCATCTATGGTCCAAGGTTTTAATTCAACTGACAAGTGGAGAGATTCTCAAGGTACTAATCTCTTTCATAGAGAAGTTCCTGATTCATCTCAAGGTTCTTATTTAGGTGACCAAATCCTTGGAGGTCTACAAATAGACCCATTAATTTCCCAAATTGGTAAAAGGGTAAATGCAATTTTGGAAAGAATATCCCAATTGAAGAGAAAAGGAAATTCCAGTGAGCATGAAGTTATTACAGATCCAATGTGTGTATCTCCTCCACTAACAAATATAACTATTTCCAGAGACTTGAGTTTAAATGGAGACTATCATTCCCAAACATGCCCCAGTTGAGAAGATGAATGAGGATACTCATGTTGGGCATTATCCCTGAAATGTAATTGCCACCTTTGGCAAGGTAGTCTCACTCCTCATTTTACAACAAAGGGTAGCCATCTATGGTCCAAGGTTTTAATTCAACTGACAAGTGGGGAGCTTCTAAAGGTACTGATCTCTTTCATAGAGAAGTTCTTGATTCATCTCAAGGTTCTCATTTAGGTGACCAACTCCTTGGAGGTCCACAAATAGACCCATTAATTTACCAAATTGGTAAAAGGGTAGATGCAATTTTGGAAAGAGTGTCGCAATTGAAGAGAAATGGAAATTCTAGTGAGCATGAAGTTATTGCAGATCCAATGGGTGTATCTCCTCCACTAACAAATATAACTACTTCCAAAGACATGAGTTTAAATGGAGACTATCTATTCCCAAACATGCCCCAGTTGAGTAGATGAACCAGGTTACACATGTTGGGCATTATCCCTGAAATGTAAGTTCACTGCCACCTTTGGAGAGGCAGTCTCACTCCTCATTTTACAACAAAGGGCAGCCATCTATGGTCCAAGGTTTTAATTCAACTGACAAGTGGAGAACTTCTCAAGGTATTGATCTCTTTTGTAGAGAAGTTCTTGATTCATCTCAAGGTTCTCATTTAGGTGACCAACTCCTTGGAGGTCCACAAATAGACCCATTAATTTCCCAAATTGGTAAAAGGGTAGATGCAATTTTGGAAAGAGTATCCCAATTAAAGAGTAATGGAAATTCCAGTGAGCGTGAAGTTATTATAGATCCAATGGGTGTATCTCCTCCATGGACAAATATAACTACTTCCAAAGACTTGAGTTCAAATGGAGACTATCTATTCCCAAACATGCCTCGATTGAGCAGATGAACTAGATGTTGCTTGAGTAAAGAAGATAGTGGTTTATTAAAGCATCTGCATTATCCCACTTGCTATCAGTTACTACTTTTTGAGTGGCTTGCTAGCTGCTTCTATGTAGGATTTCTATAATATATAATGTCCTCATGCAAGTACATGCCAATTTTTGTAAACATTTTCTCTTGTAAAGGGTTAGTGAGAAATATCAAAGAAAAGGTTCTTGCATCGATCTGTAATGTCCCTATCCAGGACTTTACTCATTTGCATAAAACTCCTAATTAGAATTTGGATTTCTAATGCCTGTTGTGATATTATTTAAGTTTTTCTTGCTTCTTACTCATTAATATTGTAAGGAATTGGTTATCCTTGTTTTGATTCTCTCAATTGAATATATATATATATATAATATATATATATATATATATAATATATATATATATATATATATATATATATATATATATATATAGTTGGAAATATAGATGCAATAAATGAGAGGGGGTGTGAATCAGTTAAGCACAAAAATATTACCACTGATCCCTTAAATATCTTAACAAATTATTTACTGCGCCACTCGGTAAATATACAAAGAAATGCTGAAAACTTGATCCTTTAAGTGTGTAATAGTTAAACTATTCTTAAGCATTCATCATTGATTAACTTACATGAATAAAGAAAATAACATGAACACAAGAGACACCAGATTTACCATGGAAACCCAATATGGGAAAAAACCACCAATGTAACTAGTTACTATTTTTCACTCTTCTGAAGTGATGCCCGGTTAGAAGCCAACCTGGTAAAAGGTTACAAAACACACTATTAGGTGTGACCTTGTTAGAGGATTTAATCACCCTACTAGGAGTGGCCTTGTAAGAGGTCTTAAAACAATTCAATAGAAATATCACCTTGTTAGAGGATTTACAAAATAGTTGTTAAACCAACTCGATTAAGAGATTTTGATATCACTGCTACAATTGTAAGAGAGTAACAATGAAATGATCTGTAACTGAATTGCTAAATCTAGATCTCTATTCTGCTTCACTAGATCCTTACTGATCAAATAAATCTTTGCTACTCCTCAAGGATATCTAACCATCCTTCAAAATTCACACACACCTTTCTTCAAAATGATTTCTGCATGCTGTGTCTCTATTCTTCACCACTTGACCTTCTATATATATATGCCATGTCATAATCATTTAGATTGTCAAGTCATCACTAATAATTATTATAACAGTCAGCTGGGATAAACAAACTGTAATAATTTTTTTTTTTGAAAGGGCCAACCTTGCTCGGTAAACATTAATCTTGAAAAGATTTCAATGGTGACCTAGAGAACTCTGTAAGAATAGAAAATTCTACAACATCCTTTGGAGACCAAGAGAGCTCGGTAACCACTAATTTTCCTTCAATAACCGAGGAGGCTCAGTTAACACTGTTACCCTGTCATGTTTCCTTTAGAAACCCAAGAGAGCTCAGTAGACACTAAAAATTGCCTAGCTGACCGAATGAACTTGTTAGATACTAAGAACCACTTAGCTGACTGACTAAACTCGATAGATACTAAGAACCACTTAGCTGACCGACTGAACTTGATAGATACTGAGAACCACTTTGCTGACCGACTAAAGTTGGTAGATACTGAGAACCGCTTAGCTGACTGACTAAACTCAATAGATACTGAGAATGATAATTGATATGACATTTGTGTGACATCAAAGAAAACACATAGGTGATCCAACAATGTCCTTTAGACAATTGTATCCAACAATCTCCCTCTTTGGCATTGATGGCAACACAACATGTCATAGCACAATGAAATTTCATAGAGAAACCAAGAGTAAGAAACATATCCTTAGCTTCATTCTGGTTCCCATCATCTTCAAACTTCTTTCGCTGACTAAGAACTCTCCCTCTTAACTTCTCAAATTTTTCTTCTTAGAAATTTCTTGAAATGACAGCGAACTCTCCCTCTTTGACAACACATGCCAAAGACAACTTCCACAGTTTTGGTAAATATCAATGTACCTTATGTACTGATTCATATGCAATGATTCCTTGACTATGCTGCATCAACTGATTGATCTTCAACATGTTCTAGTTGATGCATCACTAAAACTTTATTTAGTGAACCTCAGACAAGGGAGTGACCCCTAACTTGCCTCTTAGATACAAGAATGCATCCTTAGGTAGTGGCTTGGTGAAGATATCTACAATTTATTCTTTTGTATGAATATATTCCAATCTGATTTCCTTGTCCTGCACTAATTCTCTAAAAAAGTGATATTTAAATGCAAAGTGCTTGGTTTTGGAATGCATTACTAGATTCTTTGAAATATTTATTGCACTTGTATTATCACAAAACATAACAACTAGTTCTTTGATCTCAACCTTCATGCCTTCCAAAAGCTTTTTAAACCATATAATATTAGAGCAGTTTACTGCTGCAGCAACATATTATGCTTCTACTGTGGATTGGGATGTGTAGTTTTTCTTTTTACTAGTCCAAGATAATACCTTTTTTGCCAAGAAAGAATGCTCCACCACTTGTACTCTTTCTATCATCAATGTTTCCTACCCAATCAGCATCAGTAAACACTTTTAAATCTAGATTGCCTCCAAATTTATACCACAAGCCATAATCTTTAGTTCCCCTTAAATACCTCAAGATTCTTTTGATTGCCATCATGTGATTTTCTATGGGTTTAGCCGAGGAATCTTGCCACTATACCAACTGCGAAGGTAATATCAGGCCCTTGTGTGTACTACATACTGTAATTTTCCAATCATTGATCTGTATAAGGTCTAATCTACTTCTTTTTAGTCATCATCTTTGGTAAGCTTCGGTCTAGTACACATGGGTGTACCAACTGGTTTTGAATCTCCATAACAAATTTCTTAAGTATTTCCCTGATATATTTAGACTGAGTAATGTAGATACCATTTTTGTTCTGCTGAATCTAAAGTTCAACAAAGAATTTTATCTGACCAAACATAGACATTTCAAATTCTTTATTCATAAGCTCTGAAAATTCTTTGCACTGATCATCATTTCCTGTAAACACAGTATCATCCACAAATATTTCTGCCAAAACAATTTTGTTATCTGATCCTTCTTTGATGTATAAATTGCTGTTGTCATTCGCTCTTTTGAAATCAATCTGAGTTAGATAGTTATGTAATCTTTCATACCATGCTCTAGGAGCTTGTT
>BSBK01006596.1:5000-72827 GCA_027943335.1 Chamaecyparis obtusa | reverse complement strand
TGATGCCTACCATAGAAGATATCTGCTCATGGAATACCATAGATGCTATGTCTCATAGCATCCACCATGACATATCTCAATAATATAACTCATTGTAGTTGTACACTACTCAGTTAGTATTATGTAAGAGATATAAAACTATCATGACATGTCTATGGATATCAACCATATGATATCCATCATGATAGTAGGTTAAACTATGTCAAATTTGTCACTTTGTAATAGTAACCATTGTGTGTGTATTTTGTGGTAGTTGTAATCCTGCAACACAACACTTTAATCTCATTAAATCAAATGTTAGCACATAAAAAGAAATCAAAATCATAACAATTGAAATTGAATTATTTATCTCTAACACAAGTATGGAAAGAACCTAAGATTTTTCTCAGAATTAGATCCTAAATAGTGACAATGCATGTTAGAATGAGAGATTCATGTTCAATAATACATCTAAACTATCAAATTTACTCATGAAAGCCATTAATTCATTAACTCTTAAGCAATTGAAATGTTTTCTAATTATCTAGGAAATCAAATGAACATCATGTATGTATGAATTCAAATTAACTATCTTCAACCTTGTTTGAAAATCATTCTTTTATAGAATCTTGAGAATTTGGACGGTTGAGATGCATCCTTGATGAGTGGTTAAGATGCTTCCTTACTTGATCCATGTGATGAGCTCTCATTGGTTTAAGATGTCGTTGTTGTCCCCTTGAGAGGTGACATGTCATTTTGGAGTATTTTTATTCATTTCTTTTAATTAATTACTCTAGCCATGCATTTAATGGGTTTGATTTAATTAATTAGGCTTAGAGGTAATCAAAGTGATTTTTACTCAATTATTGGTAATTAATGCTTGAATTATAAATTTTTATTGATTTTATCAAATTTAATGAATCATGTTAATAATCAAGAATCAAATTAACATAATTAGGAGTTTTATTCTGAATTAGGGAAAATAAGGCCTTGGGTTTTATTAGCCCAATTTTAGGTGATTACATTTTCCCCTCTTTGAATTTCTTTGTGAACAACATAGGGATTCAAAGAAAATCTGATTTAAGACACGATTCAGCAGAACTGATAGATTCAAGGAGATTTAGAGAGCATCGAGAACCACTCTAAACTCAAGTGATTTAGAGAGAAGTGAGGACCACTCTGATTTTAAGGATATTTAGAGAGAAGTGAATTCAATTTGAAAGATTTAGAGAGTAGTAAAGAACTACTCTGAATTTGAGAACTTTGAACTTGATCGAACAAAATCCTACATTATTCGAAAGTCATCAATTCTGAACTTGATTGAACAAGAATTGACCATACCAATTCTGAGCTTGATTGAACGAAAACCGATAAGAGATTTAGATAAAAAAATATTAGTTAAATTTGATTTGCAGTAACTGAACATGATGACAAAAAACCAATTTGATTTGAAGTGATGAAATTGATCAATGTCGTAAAGATTTAACAACATTAACTTGATTGAAGATAATTGTCCTGCCCTTGGTGTTCGAGAATATGATTGAAAATTTGGATTTTAGTATGATTATGCACCCTCGGGACCAAAATTAGAATAAATTCAGATAAAATCAATGTTTTCAAGCATTTAGGAAAGATTACAGTGATTAAAATATATTTGGATCAAGCGTAAATCATTTAGAAAGTGTTAGCAAGCAGTTTAGGATCGATTTAGTGTTGAAGGAACATTGTTTGACCAAGAAAATATGAGAGTTGACCAATTTTGACTCATGTTCAACCAATATTTTGATTTGAAAATTTGATGCGTGAGTGGGAAATTCACTTTTTACAGCTTTTGGTAAGCTTTGCATGCATTAATTATATTTTGTACAACTTTTGTAAAGTGCGTTGACTAAACTTTGACTTTTGTTGACCATTGATTTGTGTGATAATCATTATTGAACTGATTTTCTATGTTTGTGGTATCCTTTCTACTTGTTTTGCCCCTATTTGACTGCAATTTGACCGTAGTTGACTTCTGCATTTTGAAGGTTTACTTTACTCTATAACTTCATTTTTGCTACATTTAAGTGATATATAGATCACCTATTTTGATTTTGGTCCTGATTTGAAGCTTCTGTGACATCTTGTCATGAATGTGCCCTAGGTCACCGAGGTCCTTGGGAGGCATAAATAGGTTCAGAAGGGTCATTTTACTATTCATTTTCACTATTCACAATAGTAACTTTTGAGCTCTGAGAGATGAAATGGTGTTCCTAGTTGAGCGTCACTAATTCGAGCTTGCCCAACACCACAACTAACCGCCTCATTATGTAGCACCTGTGAGTACCCTATAACGCTTCCATTCAAATTTGAAAATTCAATTTCATGCTTTTTATAGGCCAATTAGTTTAGGATTGCATCCCATATGTGGGATCGCACCCGGTCAAACCCGTGTCGCATCCATTTTTTCACCAAATTTCATATCGCATCCCATGTTTCTTGGATCACACCCTATCGGGTCGCATCCAATTAATTTTATCCAATTTCTTAGCCATTTAACCAGATTTTTGCATTTGGTAAGAACATGGTCGCATCCAGATTCCAAATCGCTTCCCAAATTTCCTAAATCACATCCAAGATTTCCTAGATCACATGTAGTTAGGGTGTCACATCCTGGGTTTCCTGAATCGCATCCAGGAACTAGGATCACATGGTCTTTTTTGATTTTTGATCCAATTTTACCCGTCTGTTTAAAATTTTTAGGCAATTTCTCGTTAATTTCTCTTATCTAATGCTGAGATAGTGTCCCTATTTTCTGTTATGTAGTCTCAGTTTAGCATTGTATGTGTTTGGTCACCCTGACCTACATAGGTCTTAGATCTATACGAGGATCTCACTCCTATAGAGATGTGTGTTATAGCCTAGTGCGGCTTATGGAGCTTGGCCGATTTACTCGACATTTGGGTAAATCATGGGTTATTGACTGCCCTAGCTGAGAGGTGGCACTCAGATCATAACACCTTTTACCTTTCGACTAGAGAGATGCTAGTGAATCCAAAGACATTTGATAGATCTTTCATGTTCCTGTGATGGGGTCACGTGTCGAGTATGAGGTTGGAGCAACTGTGGCAATGGCGAACGCTAAGCATTTGTTTCATGATGATACTATAACCAGGAGATATCTGAGTTAGGACAACATGGTGGCCAACTATGACTGGCTTCCTATGTACTTGGCATGATTGATCAAAGGAATTATGATGCCTAACCATGGGCACCATGGCTTCATGTGTGGCTGGTCCAGAGTCATCAAGGAGATGATCTAGTCAACTCGTCATTTTGCATGGGGGAGCTGTATCCTTGCACACGTGTATAGGGAGCTCCATGAGATAGTCTACTAGCAGTCCCAAACTATGACTATTGGGATTTTAGTTCTTCAGATTTGGGCCTGGGAGCACATCCTAGTCACACGACCCATAGTAGACTGACAAAGAGATGTAGACACTACTACATTTGGGGCCAAATTTTGACAGAAACTTCCAATGGGTAATTTTTTATAATCAATTTGTTATTTTTTTTAAAATAGGCCCCAATGGTGTTAGTATTTTGGTGGGTTTTAAATTGACCAGCAGAATTATGATAGTTTTGAGGTATAGATAAAAAAAAGTGAAGCACCAAATCATTTTTATTTTGATTGAGCAGGAGAAAATGAGCGAAAGCTGAGTGCGAGAGAAGGTATGCGATTTCTTCATCTTTCAAGCCTCTGGCATCATATTCGACCACAAATTTCAAATGCATTGTATTTTATTTGATCATGAATGCTCTCTGAAATGACTGCATTCTACTGGTGTCGCACCCTAGCTAGTGCTTTATCTCTATTATTTGATGTTATTGGTGCTTATGCTCAAGGATATTCGATTCACTATTTTGAAATGTTTGGATTCATGTTTGTTGATATTACTGGCACGTTTAATGATGCCATTGTATATTTCTGAGATGCTCATTGAAATGACCGCATTGTACTGGTGTTGTGCCCTAGCCCGTGCTTTAACTCCATTATTTGATGTTATTGGTGCTTGTGCTCAAGGATATCCATTTTTTTGAAATGTTGACTGTGGTTATCAAATGGACAGCCCATGAGCTTCTAGCTAGGTGCCATTTGTATTGATAGCTTAGGGCATCAAATATATTTTATCATTGATAGTTGAGACTTTGTTAAAAGGAAATAGGACAAAGAATGATTTTGATTTATTTTCTCTATTTTGATCCCTAAGTGGCTTACTGTGTGTGTGAATTTTGTACCTAGCTATAGACACAACACTTCAGTAAAACATTAGAGGTTAGCATAAATCAAAATCATGCAAGTAATTGAAAACTAAATTAACTAGGTGATTTACTGCCTTCTAGTAGATGCGAGTATGTATTCTCAGATTGGACCAAGATCAGTGACCTTGACGACACCTAAACACAGGATTTGAATGCAAAATCTAGATATGAATTAGATGCAAATTAATCTATTTTTTTGGGTTTTTCTGTGCAATAAGATGAAAAAAATGATATGAAATCTAATCTATATGGAAAACTGATATGCAATACAATTAATCTAACAATGATATGCTAAATATGAATGATCTCACAAAATTTGTTGATTCGCAAAGAAGCTTCAATTCTCCAGATGCCAATTCACCAGCATAAGTTTGCAAAATTATGAGATGATTTGTGAAGAGCCGAGGCCGTGATTTTATAGAAATCCAGGGCTTTGGGAGAGATTGAGTAAAGCCATAAATCACTTAGTTGATTTTTGAGTCAACAAGGAATTAAAGATAGTTAACTCACAATAAATCATGCAAAAATAGCTTTTTGATTTAAATCAGAAGTTGAGATCAGCTTTCAACTCAAAATAGAGTTGAGTTTATTTTTAAAACAACTTGAATTAATTTTCTAATTTATAGTTTAACTATTTTTTTGGATGTGCATAATTAATTATGAATTAAATAAATAAATAAAGTGATTTATCCTCAACTTTAATTGATTTTAAAAATAAAATAATTGATTTATGGGTTAATCAATTATTTAATCAAACTTTTATTCCAAAATAATATCATTAAATATGACAACTTGCTTTAATTAATTAAATAAGAATTTAATCAATTAATGATAGGAATTTTGATTTATTGTCAAATTTAAATAATAATAATTAGGAATAAATATAATTAAATTCAATTAAATAATTAAGTGGTAGTATTAAATCTAATTAATTAAATATTCAAAATATTCAATTAATAAAACTTTAGGATAAATAGGATTTATCACCAAATAATTATAAAATCAAAGATAATTAGGATAATTTAGGAATATGGAATATTCCCTGATGTAGAATTTAGGATAATCAATTAGGATTCGATGATATTTAGATGTGCCTTAGGTTAGGACTTCGATGTCAATTTCATTCGATATGTCGACAAACTTATAGCCCATTTTTGGGGTATTACATTTTGCCCCTCATTGAATTGTTGTGCGAAGCGCAGTGGTTCAAAGACAGTCTATGTATGATATTGAAACTGATGTTTGGAATTGAAATTGATATGAAGATAATAGGTCCTGAATGACCAAAGATAATGTTAACTATAACAACAAATGAACCGATGATTGCGAAGAAGTGTCAAAATGCTTGATTCTGAACCTTATGATTGCGAAGAAGTGAGTGACCGATTCCAGACCCGATTGTCGATAAGAATCACATTGGTATCACATCTTAACCCTTCAGTTATGAAGAACCAAGGAAATAACACTAATGAACTGATGGTTACAAAAGATTGATATAGTTTACAAGATTAGGAGAATACCAGATTGATATGGATCTTGATGAATCTGATATGCGCCAAGCAATGATAGATTTTCCCCAAGCGATGAGGTCTTTTGATGAATCAGCAACTAGACATGGTTGTTGTCTTGATTACTGAGGAAAGATATGATTCTAGATTTAGATTATAGACTTTGAATGATATGCAATACCATGCCCCCTTCGGAATTAAAATTGAAATTTGACAAGAAAAGTCAGCGTTATATGGGTCAGAAGCATGTTAATTGATTTGAAAAGTGGTTAAACACGTTCGAGAATGCGTTCTACATCATTGGGAGGTTATGGAGACCAAGTTTGACTAGGTTTGACCATGAGTTGACCATAGTTGACCAAGTTGAAATTTTGATAGTTTGATGTAAGATAATCGATTAAGTTGAATTCTGGATTTCTTTGATGATTGAAGTTTGATTATGCAAGCAGTAGACCATCCTGGGTCCAAAAATTTTAAATCACAATTTTGACATGGTAAATGATCTCAGATTTTAATTTTGATCTCGAAAATGGATTCAGAACGTCGAAATTAGCCAAGGGTGCAATTTTCATGAAAATAGAGCACTTTTTAAAATTAGGTCAAAAGCTATATAAAGGCCGGAAGGGTCATTTTCAATTCATTTCAACCTTTTGACTTTGAAAACTTTGTGGAGCCCTCTGAGCAAAATGGCAGACAAAGCGATAGAACCAAAGGTACCTGTGAGTTCACATCGATTTGAGCGTAGGTGGAGGCACCAGAGACCTCGGCAGTATGAACATCCGGTAAGTGAACCTCTATGCTTTACTAAAATGTCAAATTTTCCATGTTTTATAGGATTTTGGCAATGTTTCGTAGGTTTTTCCATTTTTGAATTTTGCATGCATGGAAACTCATATGACTCCCCAACGGGATTCATATGACTTTTCAACTGTAGCTAGATTGTCATTTCATAAGCCCCCACAACTTATATTAGAGAGACCCATGACTTGTATTTATTGTTTGGTATGATGTAGAAAGTCGTATGACTCTTCATGCCAGTCTAAAGTGTCATATGGAAAACAATGAGCTTAAAACTCAGTATTAGGTCAAAATTTTGATTTTTTTGATCTCTTAGCCTGATTGCTAACTTGTCAACCTACCTTCAGAAATACTAAACTACCCCATTTTTTCCCTTGTAACCTATTCTGTGACCAAATTATTGATAAGATTCCCTCTTTCTATGCTATGTAGGTCGTATATCCAAATGTACATGTGCGGATCTCGCATCCTACTATGCAGAGACTATGTGTGTCATTGCCAGACCCTATGAGGGTCCACCTTACTTCTTTTGGATTTGAGCACTTGATACATTTGCTCGAGATTAGGGTAAATCATGGACTTTTGACTACTCTGATTGAGAGATTCCACTCAGAGACACAGACCTTCCACTTGCTGACTGGGGAGATCATTGTTACCCCTGAGGATGTGTATCATATACTATGCATTACTTTTCATGCAAGCCAGCAACCAGAGTATGTGAGTTCAGGGAACTCAGGTGTAGTAGCTTTCAGACGTCTCTTCAGAGATGATACTCAAATGGTGGCCTCCATTTCTTGGGAGACCTTAGTGCAGAGATATGGACAGACACATCGGTTGGAGTGCATCATTGCTAGGATGATTGGTGGTATTATCATGTCTGACCATCAATAGAATAGTCTTTTGATGGGCTGGGCCCCTATGGTAGCACATTTGATGGCCACTCCATCTGAGTTGGCTTGGGGTCAGTGTCTATTAGCTCACATGTTCTCTGAGATGCACGAGGTAGTGTATCATGAGAGCAAGTCTTTTGCTGTAGGAGCTCTAGTTCTACAGATATGGGCATGGGAGGATATCCCAGTGTTGAGACCTATATATACTTCACAGAGGCAGCCTCAGGAGCCTGTCATCTATATATATGCCAGATATGTCATTTAGGGACGGATGGGTCATGCAGAGTACTAGAGGCGATGCCTCGATGATATGACCTTTGTGCATTGGAGACCATATGTAGCCATTGAGCCTTGGCCTACTACTCGAGAGTAGTTTAGTTTCTTTTTCTAGAGCCATGTACTGATTTGGAGGTCATCCTCCACTATAGAGAGATTCCTTATTACCAGGGTCTGGTGGTAGTATGGGCAAGTACAGGATGCCCTTGAGGATTATGCTACATATGCATGGATAGGGCATGAAATTAGACTTGGATGGACACAGAGGCTCTCTTATGCTTTGTGTTCATAGGAGTACAGTGCTATTGTTGGTAGGGATTGGGAGTACAGACTAGATGTACTTGATGCTGGTGTTACTGATGGATTCATTTTTTGGCTTGCTAACCATTCCATTCATAGATTTTTTGATCTGACTGAGATAATACCCTCCATGGAGGAGGTGATGGACGTTACAGGTGCTCTAATGGGATAGGGTCCCAAACCTACATAGGCTCCCATTATTCACCCCACACCTCTGAGACCTAGAGTGATGGCTCCACCCCAGAGACCATCAGGATAGATGAGGCCCCCTCATCCCACTAGTTCTACAACAGGAAGATCTTTCGGTTCTCACAGATAGACTAGGGGAGAGGGTGGTACATTAGGTGGAGTTGGTTTAGTGGATGAGGTACTAGAAGCTGAGTAGGTGGTAGGTGGTGGTATGGAATTCATAGAGGGGGACACTGGTTTTGATTTAGGTGCTGAGGTTAGATACCATAAGGTGCAGAGGGAAGAGACCACTGAGTAGGTTGCCCCAGATATTGAGATGCTAGACATTGATCCTACTGCTCCTCCTACTCCACAAGACACTATTAGATGGCTTAGTGCATAGGTCAAGGACCTGAAGGTGCACAATGCTTGATGGGAGGAGTGATACATAGAGGCAGATAGACAGTAGACTGAGTTGTGTGCAGAGGTACAGAGATTGCAGGTAGAGGTGATTCATCAGACCTCACAGGCAGCTTACTATGTGTCCATATATTATAGAGTTGTTCCTGCTGCACAGAGAGTTCCCTCCTATTCATAGTACATGATGGCATCAGAGGGAGCTAGAGCACCCAGAGCAGAGGTGGTACCAGATGCACCACCTCCTCCTCCACCAGATGTAGAGGATCATGCTGATAGCTGATTTGTTTTGATACACTGATATACTGTACTCTTTTTGATCATTGATATACTGTTCTGACTTTGATAGCTCACATGAGCATATTCTTTTGTACACTGTGCCAATAGTACACCCTTGACTAGTTCAAGATTTTTGATATATATATATATATATATGAGATCGATATTTTGGTTGTGACTTCATTTGTACTTGTCATGTTTTGATTTATGATGATATCATGTGATGTGTATGCTATGAGTAGAGTAGAATGTATGTATGGATATATGCAATGCAATGATTTCTTTCATATGTATGGATGTTATCCAGATGTATTTGATTATGAAAAGATGTATGTTTTATGCTTATGCACATGGATGTATTATAATGCAATAGATGATTATGATATGTAAATGCAATGATACACATGATATGTTTTGCAGGTATTTGATGAAGATGAGTACTCAGTCTTATGTCAAAAGGATGTTTAACCTAGGGGGATAACTGCTTGCGAGTCTATGAAGAGACCTTTGAGTTAGGTTCAGCTCTTGTTAGATTTGAAGAGACATTTGAAGAATTGTTTAAGCATTGAAGTTTGTTTAGCCAATGTGGGATCATGAAAACATGAAAAAATGCAAAGAAACATGTAAAGATGCAACCTAAGACCTAGGACCTAGTCACTGATCATGTGTTGGTCATTCTCATCATTGAATTTTTAGGTAACCAGATAAATCAATACAATTCCCACTAGTTAGAAAACCATATACATATGAATATCGATTTGTATACGCAAGAATCAATACAACACCCACTGATTATGTAACCATGGATATATGAATATTGATTTTGTTTTTGGAATGTCGGATTAGATATAAGCACCAAGGCATAAATGCCAGGATGACCTGAATATCATGTCCATTTTGATATAGCAATTTGTATAAGCATCAAAACATAAACGTCATGATGACCAAAATATGCCTTGTGGTACAAACACATCAAGCAATCAAGAGGTCATTCTAAATCTAATGTGAATTACCCGTAGTGACCCTTTATCATTCACATCCTTAGGTAAGATCACATTTCATAGTAGGAGAAAGAATTCACTCAAAAGACAATAGTTAGATCAAACTTCCTATGATTTTTCAGGTATCAATGGTTGAGGTACGCATGGCCATCTAATTTGAGATAGAGGCTCTTACAGTCGGACACCATTTCAATCCAAAATTTCCAAAGTTGTTAGATTTTCACATACAAGAAGAAGATAAAGAAAAGATTATGCCCCCAGTCATCACTCTCTAAATCTTGCAAAGGACATCATCAAAGAGCTCGTGGGAACAAAATATGCAAAAATCTCAATGCGAGTTAGTAAGCATACAAGGAGATAAAAGCATGTAAAAAGCATAGATTGTTTTCAGTTTGTGTTTGATGTTTGATTTGTTGTAGATGCAAAATCCTTTCTGGAGACAAGATAGACTAACTAACATGAATGAAGCTTCAAAGGACTTTGACTAGATATGATACATCTTAGATACATTGGAGGCCATAGGATATGACATTGATTGCCCCCAAGTTTTAACATTGATAAGATATAGATGCTTGAGCTGATTGGTGTACAGACTAACTTATTGAAAATTGGAATGCAGAAACAAACCAGGAGATATGTACAAACTAAAGCAAGACTGAAAGTTGGGAAAGACCAAGATTGTGCTGATAGATGGAGCATTTTGAAACAAGTGGCACCCGTTTGCCGAGTTTTCACCATCTTGGCAAAGATTCCATTTTTGCTACCAAGGCACCTGTTTCCAGGTTTTCACCAAGACACTTGTGTCCAGGTTTTCACCAAGACACTTTTTTCTTTTTCCCATTTTTTTTGTATTTTTCATTTTTTCAATTTCTTTTTTTTGTACTTTTGATATTTTTAAAGATTTTTTCAGGACATTTTACCATACATTGAATGCCTTAGGCATAGAATTTCTTCAGATGGAGAACGTTGATTGGTTCTCAGAGCTATTCTCCTTCAGTCGTTGAGAGTTGATAGGCACCAGAGCCAAAAGTAGTAGTGATTACAAAGGGACCCAACCAGTTGGGTTCAAACTTCCCTTTGCGCTCTCTATGTGATTGATTTTTAGGATTCTCTCTCAAGACTAGATCGCCAACCTGAAATTCTTTGTGTTTGACTTTCTTTTTGTAACCTCTAGACATTCTCTTCTAATAAACTCTGAGATGATCATACGCTACTTGTCTGCGCTCATCTAGTAGTTCAAGTTCTTGCAACCTAGACACTCTGTAATCATCATCAGTTACTAGACCATGTATTTTGATTCTTAGTGATGGGATTTCAACCTCAATAGGCAGTACCACTTCATACCCATAAACTAAAGTGAAAGGTGTAGCCCCAGTGGGCATTTTGATACTTGTTTTGTAGGCCTAGAGAGCTGGATTGATCATGAGATGCTAGTCTCTTCCTATTTTATTAACTGTAGAGTGCAAGATTTTCAATAGGTTCTTATTAGAAGCCTCTGCTTGGCCATTCCCTTGAGGATAGTAAATAGATGACCAATGTTGTGTAATCTTTAATTTAGCACATAGATCATCTAGATCTTTGTTCTTGAATTGTCCACCATTATCTATGATTATAGAATGAGCTATCCCATATCTTCATATGATATAGTTCAATATGAACATAGATATTTTCTTTCTAGTTGCTTGTGTTAAAGGGGCTACTTCTACCCATTTTGTAAAATAATCTATAGCTGTGATTATATGGGTATGTCCATTAGAAGAATGAGGATGTATAGCCCCTAAAAGATCAAAGGCCCATTGATGAAAAGGCCATTGTGTAGTAAAGAGAATTAGATCTCTCCCTAGAGCACGAATTAAATTACCATGTACTTGGCACTTTTGACAGTTCTTAGCAAACTTGATAGACTCTTTCTCCATTTCAAGCCAATAGTACCCAGCCCTAATAAGTTTTTGAGCTAGTGTTAAACCATTCGAGTGTGACCCACAAATACCATCATGGACTTCCTCTAATGCACATTGAGACTCTTCCCATTCTAAACATCTAAGTAGGGTACCATCTAGATCTTGTTTGTATAGATTGTGACCAATGATGACATATCGGGAAGTATTACAGATAAGGTATCTCTTCTCATGGTGATTGAAGGTATCAGGAATGATTTGGTCTTGGAGATAGGAGAATATGTTTTTGTATCTGGATGAATCATGACCAACAATAGTGCAGATCATGCGAGTTTTAGGGGAATCATATGCAGGATAAGATAGTGCTTCCACCAGGAACTCATAGCATAGCTCATGTTCAGGCTACTATAATAGAGTAGATAGCATTTCCATTGCATTAGTAGCCTTGTTCTCTATTCTAGGTATTTGCTCAAATGTGATAGATATGAAATACTTCTTTAGATCATCTACCATTCTCTTTTAAGGAATGAGTTTTTCATCTTTAGTTTGGTACACATCATTGACTTGATGAATAACAAGTTGAGAGTCTCCATGAATGTGTAGCTCTGTCACTCTCCACTCAATTGCAATTTTCATACCATTCAAAAGGGCTTCATATTTTGCAATATTTTTTGTGCAAGGGAACTTTAATTTGAATGCTTTTGGGATTGAGTATCCTTGAGGAGTTATGAACAATATGCCTTCTCCCGATCCATTCTATGTGTAGGAGCCATAAAAGAATAATTGCCATTCTCTAGAAGAAAGAGTCATGATAGAGGAATTTGGAAATTCCATTTGCATTGGTGTATCATCAATCATAGGTGCATCTACTAATTGATTAGCAATAACTTGTCCTTTGATAGCTTTTCTTTCAACATATTCAATGTCAAATTCACTTAAGAGCATGACCCATTTAGCCAATCTACTCGTGAGGGGAGCCTTGCTTAATAGGTACTTGAGTGGATCAATCTTAGCTACCAAATGGGTGGTATGTGCTAACATGTAATGTCTCAATTTTTGGGATGAAAAGATCATAGCTAGACAAGCCTTCTCAATCATTGAATAGTTCTTCTCATATGCAACCAATGTTCTACTGATATAGTATATAGCTCTTTCCTTTTTGTTCTCATCATGTTGTGCAAGCAATGCCCCTAGTGATGTATCTATAGTGGAGACATATAAGATCAAAGGCTTCCCTGGAATGGGAGGCATCAAGATAGGAGGATTTGATAGATACTTCTTGATATGGTTAAAGTTGTTCTCACACTCTTCATTCCATGTGAAGGTCACACCTTTATGTAATGTTTTTGTAAAAGGTTGCGATATGTCTGCCAGCTGTGATATGAATCTTCTGATAGATTGAAATCTTCCTTGCAATGTCCTCATTTGACTAATATTATTTGGAGGTTGCATTTCCATGATAGCCTTTACTTTAGTTGGATCAACTTCAATGCCCTTCTTTGAGACTATGTATCCTAAGAGTTTTCTAGAAGTGACACCAAAAGCACACTTCTTAGGATTTAGTTTGAGACTAAATTTTTCCATTCTATCTAGTATCTTGCTCAAGTCATTTAGATGTTTAGCTCTAATCATAGATTTTTCTAAAGTATCATCAACATAATCCTCCATAGTACTGTTGGGGCTCGAAAACGCTGGTCGTTTTGAGGCCAACTGACAGGCACGATAAGTGCCTCTGCAATTTTGGTTAAATCAAACCAAGGCTGGTAGGCCTAATTTTAATAAGCTTTCCTAGATGATTGAATGTATAAACAGAATAATGTAAATAATTGCTATGATGAAAAGATAATAAATATTAACTACATCTAAAATAAAGACCAGTGCCTACTCCTTAACAGAAATGAAAACTATGTGTGATTACTTTAATTGATGATTACTGCCAAAGCTCATTTAGTTCCATCTATTAACGACAAAATGATATTATGAATTAAAAATATAACTTTGGAGACGAATTTAAATAAATTTATCACTTCAGAGACTGATCAATTAACAACAATAGACTAAAATAGGATTACAACTATTCAAAAGAAATTTAATTCCCAGAGGACAGACCAATTGAATTATGCATCATTCAAAAGGCATGCTTAGCCATACACAATGGGAAACCAATCTGACATAGCTCTACAATCCCTATTTAACGTTGCAATATAATAATCTCAAAGAAAGCAAAGATACTTTATCCAAAGTATTAAACCAAAATAGCACAGAGGAATAGATGTTACCGGTGAACTTCGCAATTAAGCCTCAAAAACCACTTGATCTACATATACTGATCCAATAGTTTCCATCTAATTTTAGAGCAAAGCATCAACCAGGTTCTCCCAATATTTCAAAATGTAATTTCAAATTGTGTCTCGTGATAGAATCTATATTGTATTTTTTGTTTTCCATTGATTGATTATAAATATCAATCTTAATAGTCTCCTGTGAAAGGACATGCCCTTTCACAGGAACTAATCACACAACTAACCCTAAACTGAGCATAATAAACTATCCAATAATTTTTCAAAGTATCCCCCGTACAACTTTATTTGATAATGCCTGGTGTTCCGCACATAACAACATTGATATTTCCTGCACACATAAAAATACTTGTTATTAGTGTATAAAATAAAATAAATAATAAATATATATAAGATGTTCTTAAAGACCACTTATTATTTATTAATAATTAATTTAAACTAAGTCCTAAAAATAAAAATATAATTATACTTAAGCTCCAAAAATTATTAAAATATGAAGGATTTATGTAATAAGACTAGTACATCATTATTCTCCCAATTATTATTTTATTTTGAAAATAAAATAAAATAATAAAAAATAATAATCCTTCTTAAGATTAAACCACTTAATACAAAATAAATTTAACCCTAAAAATCCATTCACTTAATAGGCTAACACATTAAGATAAAACAACTCCAAATTATTTCAAAATAAAATATAATTATGCAAATAACATGATTAGGGCACCCTAAAATTTACCTTTATAAAGTAACCCTAAAAATATACCTACAAAATTTAACTAAAAAGTAAATACAAACATTTTGAAAAAAATAAGGTAAGAGAAGAATCTAAAAACACAATGATCATACAAACCCTAATAAATAAATAAAAACTTACAAATTGTACATGATTAAAATTTCATGATCTTAAAAAGAAAACTAAAATCTTTTCACCTAAAAATATTTATGCTAAACTATAATCATGGTGAAATGATTTAGCTACATGTAAAGATAAGAAAAATGTATGAAATTAGAAATAAATAAGTAAATGAATATCAAAAATGAATCCACCTTATCACATATTTTTAGTTTTGAGGGTAAAACTCAAATTAGGAAGAAACAAATTATAAGTGATTATAACATACATAATTTCTCCTGAACAATCAATATATTATTTTAAAAAGTATTTAGAGAAATTAATACATGAAAGATCAAAACATTAATCACCAAATAATTAATTCCTAAATTATAAAAATAAAATAAAAAAAAGAAATCAAATATTTACATCTATACTCCTACCAATATTCACAAGGAATAGCATAGGGCAATTGGTTAGGGTAGTTTAGGTAGGATAAAGGATGGGTCGAGAGGTCGAGGGTTCTACTCCCTCTCCCCATTCTTTTTCCTTTTTAACATTAAGAATAAATAATAATAAAATAAATAAAATTCACATTATTACAAAAGGAAGAATGATTAAAGGAGAAATTACTCCCTGTGTAAGAGTTGTAATAATTCTTCACCTGCACATAAAAAATAAAGATAAATAAATATCTTCTCATATTCCTCTCGAAGAAAACAAATAGATTAACTGGTTAGGGGGTAGGAGGGTAGATAGGTAGGAAAAAAGGTCGGCTTGAGAGGTCGAGTGTTCAACTCTCGATCGCCGCCTTTTTGCTCTACCTCTTAATATTTATTCATTTTATTTTAAAATAAGCTATTCTTTATTTCAAATGATTAAAATAAAATGAAATTAATAAATCAATCATCATAGTAAAAGACAAACATAGGATGCATTTTCACTTATTTTTATTTTTATCAAAGGAAATTTATAAAGTATGATAGATATATAGTATACTTCCCTGTCGTCTTGATTTTTTAGGTATAGAAGTTTTTGGTATCAACAGTGGCTCTTATTGGGGACGTGCATTCATATCTGGATGCAGTGAGATCCTAGCTGTCTCTGGAAAAGCAGACCATAGTAAGAAAAGCAACATGATACTTTTAAAGAAAATAAATAAAAATCATATACAAGTTAAGGAATACTTCCTGTTTTAAGAGAAAAATGGTTTCAAATATTGACCATGGGTAGGGAACTCTTGAAGGACTTCATCAGTGCCCTGTAAATAATAAGAATTTTCACCTGCTTTTGAAACCACCATGTAAGGTCCTAACCACAATGCCTCGAACTTACCATGTTTTCCTTTGTCTTGATCTTTTGCATTCCACTTCAACACCCAATCACCCTCTTTGAAAGGTCTATCGGTCGCTCTTTTATCATGCAAGGTCTTGATCTGTTTTTGTTGATGTATATTCTTTTCTTGTGCTATTCTTCTCATCTCATCTAACTCTGATAACTGACTCAATCGGTCTTCCATAAAGTTTACATCCTCAAGCTCTTCTTCTTGAATAAATTTGTATACTGGTAAAAGATTATTTAATGGTAATCTTGCTTGTTTTCCATAAACTAACTCATAAGGAGCAAAACCTGTCGATCTCTTCACTGTAACTCTGTCTGCCCATATAGCTAGATTTAGTTTAGAGTCCCAAGCTTTTTTATTGTTATTCAACATTCTTCTAATAATCTTCAATATATTCTTATTGCTCGATTCTGCCTGACCATTCCCTTGTGGATGATACGGAGATGAATAAGATAGATTTATGCCATATTTCTCACAAAATTCTATGAATTCTTTAGATCTAAAGCACATACCATTGTCACAAATAATTTTACATGGTACCCCAAATCTGGTAAGTATATTATCTGTCAAAAACTTAATAACCACCTTGCTTGTTGCTTGTCTTGTAGGTATAGCTTCAACCCACTTTGTAAAATAATCGGTTGCAACCAATATCCATTTATGACCCCCACTCGAAGCATCTGCAATTTCTCCGATAAAATCTATTCCCCACATTTTGAATGGTTCCTCAGTCTGTAACGGAATAAGGGGTAAAGCACCATTGTATTTCAATTTTCCAGAAAACTTCTGACAGGATTCACACTTTCTAACATAATCATGGCAATCCTTGAACATATGAGGCCAGTAATACCCAGCTTTCAATATCTTGTGAGCTGTTGTCTTAGCTGAAAAATGGCCACCGCACATCCCATCATGTAAATCTTTAACCACTGACTCAGCTTGATAGGTGTCTAGACAAAATAGGAAAATACCGTCATTATTTTTCCAATATAGATCTCCTTGAATTAGTACATATCTTGATGCTTGTAACTTTATAGTTCTTTTTTGGTTATCATTCAGACCTTCTCGACATTTCATGTGTTTTAGAAAATATACTATGTCTGTATACCATGGACAATGCTCAATACTCATCTCAACTTCTTCTAAATCTACTTGGTTGACCTGTATTGCATCCAAATTTGTTTCTGCCATAAGTTTAGCCAACCCTTGTCCTCTGATTAACTTGGTGATTTGAATCTCAATGTCAAACTCTTGAATCTGATTTATCCATCGACATCTTCTTCCTGTAACCTCTAATTGCCTTAAAATGTCCTTAGTTGCTGCATTTGGAACATAAGCCACAATTTTGGCCCCAACCAGATAAGGTCTGAATGACTTTACTGATTTAACCAATGCATAAGCTTGTTTTTCATGTATGTCATAACTCAACTCAGAAGGTTGGAGAGTTTTACTAAAGAAAGCTATAGGTTGCTCATATCCTTCATCATTTTTCTGTAACAGGACTGCTGCTATGGTGTGGAATGAAGCAAAGGAAAACAACTGAAATGTCTTAGAGAAATCAGGAGATTTCAAGACTGGAGCTTCCCTGATTGCTTTCTTGATATTGGCAAATGCTTGCAAAGCCTCATCTGACCAACTTATAACCGCACCTTTCTTTAACATCTTTGCAATAGGCTTTATGATTTCTGAAAAATTTGGGACAAACCGTCTCACAAAGTTGATTTGCCCAAGGAAGGATTGAATTCCTTTAACATTTTTAGGGATCTGAACCCTATCAATTGCTTCAATTCTCTCAGGATCTATTCTGACTCCTTCCTTGGAAACTATATGACCAAGGAGTTTACCCTCGGTTACCCCAAAATGACACTTTTTTGGGTTTAAGGATATTCCATATTCGAGAGCTCTTTTAAAGATTTTCTCTAGATGTTTGCAATGATCTTCCGCTTTATTGGAATAAGCTGTGATGTCATCCTGATATATTACCATGATAATATCAATGAATTCCTCAAAGGCAACGTCCATGGCCCTCTGAAAAGTAGCTCCTGCATTCGTAAGCCCGAATGGCATTCTTGCATAAACATATGTACCCCATGGCATAGTGAAAGCTGTTTTGTATTGTTCTTCTTCTTTTACTTTCACCTGGTTATACCCAGAGAACCCATCCATCATGGATAACAATTCATTTCCTGTAACTTTCTGCAATAATGCTTCCATGTTTGGTAGTGCATAGTTGTCTTTTAATGAAGATATGTTTAAATTTCTAAAATCCACACAAAGCCTGATATCCCCATTCTTCTTCCTAACAGGGACCAAGTTTGAAACCCAAGTGGAGTGCCTAATTGGTTTTATGATACCAGCATCCCTCATCTTAACAAGTTCCTCTTTCATCTTAGGAGCCAAGGTTGGATTTATCGGTCTCTGCCTTTGTCTAAAAGGCTTCGCATCGAGTTTTAAGGGTATTTCATGTTGGAATAAGTCCTCTCTATAAGCCTTAAGATCGTCATAGGACCAGGCAAACACATGTCGATACTTTCTAAGAAGGTTAACAATATCAGATCTAATTTTAGGAGTTAGCTTTTTACCAATGAAAATTTCTTTAGGAGCATGTTCATTTCCTAGATTTATCTTTTCCACTTCCTCTATATTAGTGTTTTCCAATTTATCATTACCATTAGAATCTTTACTATCAAAAATTTTCTCTAGTGTAACAAGTCCCTTAGGAATTTTATTAGTTTTAAGCTGAATTACATCTTTTCCAAATAAAGTATCATTTTCATCTATTGTCTCAACATAAGCATTTAAATCAATGAATTGATCTTCGTACCTTTCCTCACATGCAAGAAATTTTATGATATCTCTATCGCTATCAAAGACTTGCCAATTATGAATGTTATCAGGTATTGATGGCCTTGGTTTGATTTCTATCTGCACAATATCTTCACATGGGATATCATTATGCTTAACTGCTAGGTTAGCCATGAAATCAGCAAGAATATTCTCAGATCTATCTATCCATGTTATCGAAAAAGCATCAAAAACTTCTATAGAATCCCACACTTCATATTTGTACCTTTTTAAGATGTGATTCTTAGTAATAAACTTATCCCTAATCTGAGATACAATTAATTCAGAATCACCATAAATAGAAAGAATTTTGATACCATGCTTACCTGCTATTTTGAGACCTAGTAAGAGTGCTTCGTATTCTGCGGTGTTGTTAGTACATTCAAATGCTAACAAAAAGGAATATTTAAAAGATTTTCCATTCGGGGACACAAATACTACACCAGCTCCATTACCATTTTTACTACATGATCCATCAAAAAACATTTTCCACATGAGATCATTATTTTCCTTGGCACATATTTCGATAGGACTAGTATTTTCATTACAGTTCTTATGAATTCTTACCTGAAAATTCTCCATGTCAGTGTGGCAGAAATGTGTAACCTGGCTTGGATCAATGTCTTCAATGATGTAAGTAGATCTTGGTTCTCTATCGATCCTCACAATCCTATCATTCACTGGGATAGAAGCATATGATAGATCTAATTGAATATTTCCACCTACCAAGTTAGACCACTGTCTAGATAATAACATTCCATAACTAGGTGGTACTTCAACTACAGTAATATCTATTTTATAAGATTTTTCAGGACATGCAGGAAACTTAAATTCTACATTTTTCATTATTCCGATAACTGGAACTGATCTATTGTCCATAGCATAACACTTTCCATAAGTAGTATCCACATTCATCCCTAATTCGTTCATTACTTCATGAGGCATAATATTAACCGCTGCCCCAGAATCTAACATACAATTTTTAACCAATTTATTATTTATCAATAAAGTAAGAAAGAAAGGATCTACTTTAGTAGCTTCTTCATTAATAGAAGTTCCTAGGTAAATAACTGGTAATTCTTCATTATGTTTTTGTTCCCTTGCATCTTTTTTAACAACATTATTTATTAACTCGATCGTTTCATTCCTGCAATCAGTTAATTTAACTATTTCCATTAGAGGGATAGAAAGTTTCACCTGAGATAATGCTTGAGACATAAATGAAGTACAGTTTGAAATTTCCTTACCATTGCTCGGTCTGTCCATAGGTTTGCTTATCTTCGATGTTTGATCAATTTGCTTTCTAGGGACATCTGCCTTTGACCTCTTTATCTCGGTGTTCTTGTTTGAAATCTTGTACATCCCTGCTGCTTGTTCATTTCCCGAGTTCACATTCCTGTTCCTTAATTGATATTTGCTAAGCACTTGTTCCATCGCTGCTACAGTGTAAGCCTCTCTCTCTTCTTTTGTTGTCCTCCTAATAACCAGACCCCTATCATCATCTGAGAAAACTTGTTGCTCTTGTTGGTATCCCAACCTCCTGTAACTTTCATCTGGCACATACTCCCCATCTGAATCATCACTATCTCCTGACCAAAAGGGTGTTGATGAAAGGGCATTAATAACTGGCCTTTCCGCATACTCCTGACTTTCCTCTTCTAAGATCTTTTGTGCTATAAGACATTGATCCTGAGGGTGAGGCATTTTACATATTTCACACCACATCTCATCCCCTATGAAATGATTATTCTTTTTGAGAGGGTCTGGAGTATCCATCTGCTTCTTTACTGGCCTTCCATCTTTCCACTCAGTATGGTAAGGCATATCATGTAACCTATACTTATCATTTCTGTTGAAATTTCTGTCCTGTCTTCCCGCTTGAAAATTATCTTTATTTGGTTGCAAATTCTTCATCAAACTCACTAACTCATCCATTTTATCATTATCGTTATTCTTCTTTGAGGCAGTGGGGTCAAAAAGCTTAGGATCACTTCTCTTATCAATCCTTCCTGCAGCTATTCTATTGTTTTCAATATTAAGAGCAGTTTTGAAAGCTTGTTGCAAGGTTGTTGGGTTATGAGATCTTATCTCATAATTCGTCTTCACATCAAATGCTTTCAAGTAAAAGGTAATCAAAAAAGAGTCCACAGGGCGAATGTCTTTTGGAATCTTGTTCAACACCCTGTTAAATCTTTTGTTAAATTCCCTAACCGTTTCGTTGACATTTTTCCTCATGGTTGTTAATTCATGAGTTGCAAATGATGGGTCCTTGTAATCCCCGAACTCCTCTAAAAATTGATCAACAAATGTCTGCCAACTAGTAATTGATCCATCTGGCAAGTTTCTGTACCACTCATCTGCTCCATCCTTGAGTGAGAGAACAAGCATCTTCATACGCACATCTTCGTGAGTAATGTCATATTCATAAACAATGTTTTTTACATTTATGACATGCTGTTCAGCTAATTGAGACCCATCGCCATTAAACTTAGGAATAGCAATTTTTAACTTATTGGGAATTGGATCGGGATAACAAATAACATTTGAAAAGTCTAAAGGTTTATACCTTTCGTTAACTTCATGAAATCTGGTATCAGAAGGATTCCTATTATCATTATTCTGAAAACATTGATTTTGAGGATCAAAGTTACCTCTTTGACATTGATTTTCCATTTGACCACTGTGAGGATTTTGATTCGGTATCCTTCCTTGATACCATTGATATTGTTGTTGTGCAAAATTTTTAGGTTGCCTATTTGCACTCACACCATAGCCCTCCGGACGTATTGAATTCTGATTTTGCTGCGCATGATATCTTCCTGGCTGAACATTACCATAATGAGTTTGCCCTTGTCCCTGTGTGTAAGCTCTGCTTATATTATCAACAGGAGGGTTAAAATTTTGTGCCTCACCATGATTCTGTGCATGGTTCTCTGGATATGCATATTGTCCGGTGTTGTGTCCATAATTATATTGGTTCGTACCTTCAATATATTGGTTATGAATTTTATTTCCATCAGCATTAATACTCCCAAAATAGTTACTATGTTCAAGATAAACATTCTCTTTCATATTATTGTAAATATTATTATCGCCATAATTATTTTTACTGTATTTATTATTTTCTTTCATATATGGCCACTCAAACAAATTTCCCGGCTGTTGTGTATTATAAACTTGCTGATTTTTATTTTTATCTATTGACTTCATTTGTTCATTACCTTGCGCAAAAGAATTGTATTTATTTTGCTGTTTATTAAAACCTGTATCATATTTTTTACTTGCATGTTTCTCCTTTCCCTGCGCGAGTCTCGGGCTATGTGGCTGCTGGTAATGCAGATCAGTAGTGCGCTGGTGTTGAGCACCATTAGTACACAAAAAATCCCCATTCTGTATAACAGCCTCATCGCAATATTGGCTCTGTGCAATCTTCTTTTGGCGTGAATCGATATTCATTTGTTGCCGCTGTGTGTCTTCTAGCTGGGCGTGGACTACTTGTGCATGGTTCAAGCCTTGCGTACTCCTATCATGCTGCTCATGCAAGCTTCCCAATGTATATTCATGAATATTTTGTCCCTCAATATCTTCATCTTGTGTGTATATGCTATGATCTTGTTTACATGGTATGCTGTTTATATTATCCAAACCATACTCCCTCCTTTCCTGTGGCTGCTCACATTTTTGGCTATCGCCATAGGGCTGAGAATCCTTACCGCTCATGTTTTGCGTATTTAAACGTGTATCATAATTTTGATGCTGCATTGGTAAAGTGCGCAAGTGTTTATTTCCTCCATACACACTAATATGATGCACGTTATAATCTTGTTGTATTTCATTCTTTTTACAATGCATGTCATTTAGAATGTGTTGCTGTTCATACGGATGATGTGTGTCCAGAACCTGCGCAGGTATACCATTGCTTTCCCTATTATAGTATTTAGGTTGCTGTTTATAACCTTCATGTGAAAAAATATGGTGCGGTTGCGTATTACTATGTGCTTGATGATAATTATTGTTTTTATCTTTCCAATCTCCATCCTGCATGAATGCATAATCATCATCTGGGTTCCGAAGGGAATTTTTAATGCGCTGGTGTTGGGCCGTATTAGTATGAAGGTAACCCCTATCATATTTGTCATGCGCATCCTCAATGCCTGTTGGCCATTCACATGAGCTTTCATATCTTTGTTTTTTATAATCTCCATGACACACGCATTGGATGTTAGGGTATTCTCGGCCATCATGCTTTGTCTGACGCCTTTGATCATCTTGCTGTGTAAGCTGTGATCTAGGCTTGGCTTCACATTGCAACCGCAAATTACTTCCTCCTCCCCCCTGTGCAAGTATATTATGCTTACTTTGTTGTTGACATACAACATTATCATCGCAATTTCCATTAATAGGCTGCTCACATTTTTTATTGAACAGACTAAAACTTTGATAACATCCGCGTTCTATTTGCTGATTTCCAATACTTGTATTAATGCATTCCTCTTGTCCATACGCTGATTTACTTGGCTGCACATTTTTATCCATTTGCTGATTTCTTAAAACATGAATATTTTTATTGAATTTTCTATCCACTTCCTGCGCAAGTTTGAGGGTATGGGGCTGCTCACGTGAGCCTCTATTATGCTCTCTATGTTCACCAGTTGAACTTGACTTTTGTACAGTATTATTCCTCCGGCTGAAAATGTTAATACTCTCTTCTTTTTGCACAGGAAAGTAGATATTATTATATTTTGAATATTCCTTTTGCATGAGTTGGTGCGGATTTATGTGTTGTTGCCCAGGTATGTAATTATTATTTCTTAATTTATAAATATTATTATTACAACTATCTCCCTTTATTTGCTCAAATGTATTTGGCTGCTCGCATGAACTTTCATTATGCTGCATGAAATTTGAAATATCATAATTATTTTTTACCATGCTATTTCCATGCTGCACACTATTCTTCCCTGGCTTTTTACACAATACTTCATTTATATCGGTGTGATATTGCGCAACAATATTCTTGTCTAGTATGTTTTTGGTATACTGCTCATACTCTCTGCTATCTCCCAGAAGTTGAGCATATCCATTTTGTTGTACACAATTTTCATTTCCACATTGCTTAACATTATCATATTCTTTCTCCCTGTGATGCACCAGCTGGTATATATTATTGTGTTTATTCTTAATTTTACACACATCTTCCAAACCCCCATTGTCTGTATGCAGATCATGAGTATTGGTCCTCTTATGCATATGGTCATAACCATTATCTTGCTGTTCATGGAAATCATTATCATATTGTTCATTCATTTTCATACGATCCTCATGCCGCGCAGGTACATCACCATTATTTTTCTCGATAATATTATTTTGCTCATATAAATCATCATATTGCTGCATACACCATATTTGATGATTGTTATTTTTATGCATTGAATTCACATATTGTTTATTTCCTTGTCCATATACACAATCCTCATTAAAACCATTATGCACATCATGTATTTTATCTTGAAACAGTTTATAACATTCATCTTTTTGCTGATTGCAAATGTAATCCTGTTGCATATCATCTCTATTATCTTTATAATATGCTTTTTTAGCATTTTTATCTCCTTGCATATCAGCATAATGTTTCTCATCATGATTATGCTCAGAATTATTAACATTATGACCTAGATAATCATTATCCTTTTCCCAATACTGTGAATTTCCACCATATTGGGGATGATCAACATTATCAAATAGACTATACCTTTTCCTATTATGCACAGGTTGTCTCTGCGAATCGTTCAATTCATGTTCCTTATTCTGATTACCCTTTCGATCACTGTCATTTCTTTTAATTCTATTTTGATTATCACAGGAATTATTGATATTTTTTGACCTATTACTTAGGTCACCCATCGGATTATTAAAAACTTTAAACCATTCACTGTTGTCTCCTGTGGTTCTCCCTTCGTTGTTTGTTTGCAACATAGGGTTATTAAAATCATTTTGAGTAACATTATTACTATTTTTTCTGTGAGGAGGAGTATACTTTAGTGTTTTGAAGTTTTGATTTATTTCCCCTTCATCAATCTTTTCTCCTTCATTGATTTGTTCTGATCCTCGCATACTTTCTAGAGGAGTAACAATATCATCGGTTTGCAACCCAAAGCGTTCCAAAACATCAGCTGGTTGTTTTCTAAAATTCTTTGTAAGTCTTTTCTTATCAGTAATAAGCTCAGCAAACTCTCGGATTGATTTTTGTATCTGAATGTCAATTTCATCATCCTCTTCCTCATTTTCATAATTGCACTGATTGACATTTGAGTAACAAGGATTGGCATTGCCTTCCTCATTCTGATGGTCAGGACTGGAAAATTGTTTGCAAGCAAGTTCCTGACCATCCTCGTCAGGTCGCTTCTCAGGAGACACATACGACATTCTCTTCTTTGGTTTCTTATTCTTCTTCTTCGGTTTCAATTCAAAAAATGAATTGTTCTTCAGGGATCTTCTCCCTAACATAAGTTTCACCTAATAATGAATTCTAGAGTCGCCACCTCACTTCCTGTGAGGAATTAATAACTATTCCAGATCCTTCTTCCCAGTAGAGCCTTTACAACTTAACCAGAGATTCTGAAACTGATTTTTAATAAATCTCTCCCCAGCAGAGTCGCCAATTTGTTGGGGCTCAAAAACGCTGGTCGTTTTGAGGCCAACTGACAGGCACGATAAGTGCCTCTGCAATTTTGGTTAAATCAAACCAAGGCTGGTAGGCCTAATTTTAATAAGCTTTCCTAGATGATTGAATGTATAAACAGAATAATGTAAATAATTGCTATGATGAAAAGATAATAAATATTAACTACATCTAAAATAAAGACCAGTGCCTACTCCTTAACAGAAATGAAAACTATGTGTGATTACTTTAATTGATGATTACTGCCAAAGCTCATTTAGTTCCATCTATTAACGACAAAATGATATTATGAATTAAAAATATAACTTTGGAGACGAATTTAAATAAATTTATCACTTCAGAGACTGATCAATTAACAACAATAGACTAAAATAGGATTACAACTATTCAAAAGAAATTTAATTCCCAGAGGACAGACCAATTGAATTATGCATCATTCAAAAGGCATGCTTAGCCATACACAATGGGAAACCAATCTGACATAGCTCTACAATCCCTATTTAACGTTGCAATATAATAATCTCAAAGAAAGCAAAGATACTTTATCCAAAGTATTAAACCAAAATAGCACAGAGGAACAGATGTTACCGGTGAACTTCGCAATTAAGCCTCAAAAACCACTTGATCTACATATACTGATCCAATAGTTTACATCTAATTTTAGAGCAAAGCATCAACCAGGTTCTCCCAATATTTCAAAATGTAATTTCAAATTGTGTCTCGTGATAGAATCTATATTGTATTTTTTGTTTTCCATTGATTGATTATAAATATCAATCTTAATAGTCTCCTGTGAAAGGACATGCCCTTTCACAGGAACTAATCACACAACTAACCCTAAACTGAGCATAATAAACTATCCAATAATTTTTCAAAGTATCCCCCGTACAACTTTATTTGATAATGCCTGGTGTTCCGCACATAACAACATTGATATTTCCTGCACACATAAAAATACTTGTTATTAGTGTATAAAATAAAATAAATAATAAATATATATAAGATGTTCTTAAAGACCACTTATTATTTATTAATAATTAATTTAAACTAAGTCCTAAAAATAAAAATATAATTATACTTAAGCTCCAAAAATTATTAAAATATGAAGGATTTATGTAATAAGACTAGTACATCATTATTCTCCCAATTATTATTTTATTTTGAAAATAAAATAAAATAATAAAAAATAATAATCCTTCTTAAGATTAAATCACTTAATACAAAATAAATTTAACCCTAAAAATCCATTCACTTAATAGGCTAACACATTAAGATAAAACAACTCCAAATTATTTCAAAATAAAATATAATTATGCAAATAACATGATTAGGGCACCCTAAAATTTACCTTTATAAAGTAACCCTAAAAATATACCTACAAAATTTAACTAAAAAGTAAATACAAACATTTTGAAAAAAATAAGGTAAGAGAAGAATCTAAAAACACAATGATCATACAAACCCTAATAAATAAATAAAAACTTACAAATTGTACATGATTAAAATTTCATGATCTTAAAAAGAAAACTAAAATCTTTTCACCTAAAAATATTTATGCTAAACTATAATCATGGTGAAATGATTTAGCTACATGTAAAGATAAGAAAAATGTATGAAATTAGAAATAAATAAGTAAATGAATATCAAAAATGAATCCACCTTATCACATATTTTTAGTTTTGAGGGTAAAACTCAAATTAGGAAGAAACAAATTATAAGTGATTATGACATACATAATTTCTCCCGAACAATCAATATATTATTTTAAAAAGTATTTAGAGAAATTAATACATGAAAGATCAAAACATTAATCACCAAATAATTAATTCCTAAATTATAAAAATAAAATAAAAAAAAGAAATCAAATATTTACATCTATACTCCTACCAATATTCACAAGGAATAGCATAGGGCAATTGGTTAGGGTAGTTTAGGTAGGATAAAGGATGGGTTGAGAGGTCGAGGGTTCTACTCCCTCTCCCCATTCTTTTTCCTTTTTAACATTAAGAATAAATAATAATAAAATAAATAAAATTCACATTATTACAAAAGGAAGAATGATTAAAGGAGAAATTACTCCCTGTGTAAGAGTTGTAATAATTCTTCACCTGCACATAAAAAATAAAGATAAATAAATATCTTCTCATATTCCTCTCGAAGAAAACAAATAGATTAACTGGTTAGGGGGTAGGAGGGTAGATAGGTAGGAAAAAAGGTCGGCTTGAGAGGTCGAGTGTTCAACTCTCGATCGCCGCCTTTTTGCTCTACCTCTTAATATTTATTCATTTTATTTTAAAATAAGCTATTCTTTATTTCAAATGATTAAAATAAAATGAAATTAATAAATCAATCATCATAGTAAAAGACAAACATAGGATGCATTTTCACTTATTTTTAATTTTATCAAAGGAAATTTATAAAGTATGATAGATATATAGTATACTTCCCTGTCGTCTTGATTTTTTAGGTATAGAAGTTTTTGGTATCAACAAGTACTATGCATCATGTCATGAAAAATAGAAGTCATAGCTCTCTGATATGTAGCACCAGCATTCTTAAGTCCAAATGGCATGACATTCCAATAAAAGGTGCCCCATGCACATGTGAAAGCAATTTTCTCTTGATCTTCTGGAGAAATTTTTATTTGATTATATCTAGAAAAACCATCAATTAAAGAATACATCTCAAAGCCTGCAGTCATGTCCACTACCATATCAATGTTAGGTAATGGAAAATCATCCTTAGGGCATGCTCTGTTTACATCTCTAAAGTCTGTGCATACTCTTATTGATTTTTATGGTTTAGAAATAGGTACAATATTAGAGATCCACTCTGCATAGTCAATAACTTAGATGAATCCGGCTTTAAGGAGCTTCTCTAATTCAGATTTTACCAAAAGTGCAACATGAGGATGCATCTTTCTCAATTTTTACTTGATAGGTTTGACATTTGGAGCTATAGATAAATGATGCATTATAAGATTAGGATCCAACCCTGGCATATATAAATATTTCCATGCAAAGTTGATCTTCTTCTCTATTAGGAATATTGTAAATTTTTTCTTCTCTTCTTTTGATAAAGATTGTGCTACATGGATCAACTGTGGTTCCTCTGATGTTCCCAAATTGATAGATTGAGTGGGCTCAATTAGAATTGGAGATCTGTCCTATAAATGACTCAAAAGGACATCAAATATCTCATCCTTAGGCACCTCAAAGAGGTTTTCACCTTCGAATACATCTTTTATTTTTACTTTTGTAGGTTCTGAGACTGCCACAAAGTGGTTTTCACCATCAGAACTCCTTTTCTTTTTATTCTTATTCTTATTTTTTTGACTAAGATACTTGATTTCTGACTCCATCATGCTAACACTCAGTTCACTAATGGAAGTCCTCATAGGCTCAACTACATTGAGGTAGCAAGCAAGGGCATAGTCATTCAGGAAGGTATAAATACCATGGCTCGGGTTTGTAGAGGTTTGATCAAGAAGTTTAGGATGTTGGATAGTCAAAGTGGGGAAAGATTGGGAGATAATGTTTATGGATATGGATCTATCATCATTGGTCCTAACTTGATGCTCGAGTTCAAAGGTGATATTACAAATTAAGACATTCAATTCGTGAATAGGCTCAATGTCATTGTGGCAGTCCAATTCAGCCATAGGTGGATCAGACTCGATAAGTTCATCATTTCTCTCTAGACTTACATTGGGTTTAGGTGCATATTGGTGAATAACATCAACATGTTTCTCTGTAATAAGCTCATCTTCTTCTGGAATGGCTCTGCATTCATAGTCATTAGATTCTTCATCTATGCCTCTAGGAAATCTAAGAACATGAGTAAAGTCAAGATGAATACCCCAAGAAGGGTTACCCTCAGATTTTGATTTGAATTCATACTCATGAGAATCTATCTTAGAATAACTACTAGCTTCCTCTTTTTGATTGTCTTCAAGTTTAGCTGGTTCTTGTGTTGCAACTATCTCTTGATTGATAGTAGGTTCTTGTGTTTCTACTACATTAATTCTTTTGATTAGATCATCTTCAGCATCAAGAAGGTCTTTGATTTCTTTAGTCAAATGTTGATAAGGAACAAGTTCTAAGTTGTTTGAATCACTATTTGATGGTTCAGTTTCTTCCTTCTTAAGAAGGGGTTCTCCTGGTGTGATTTTCTCTATGACATGAGAATAATTACCTTTGAGGTGGAAGGGTTTCTTTTTAAAGCCTAAGCCAATAGTATCTTTGTTTTCCCTACCAGTATGTGAAATAGGTGTTATAAGACCTTCTCCTCTGACTCCTAGAGGTCCTTTACCTAAATATCCCATCTTAGCTATTAATTTATCTCCTAGACCATATGCCTTAGAAGGGATTTTGGATACTGTAGAGTCACTAATTGGAACAACTTGAGATTCAGGTTCATCCTTGTATAGCCATGCAAGAACAACTTCATCTTCTTCAAATTCTTTCTTGGAGACTTGTTCAGCTACAAAATTCTTTTTATATGCCTCAAGAGGTTCTTTAACATCTGGTTTGGACTATTTTAAAGATTGTCCATAAGACTTAGGTGAGATAGATGTCAAAGATAAGTCTGGCTCTATAGTATATTCTCCCATACCATTGTCTTTGATATTGACCTCTTTTGCAATGTCTTCCATTTTAGATGTGGATGCTTCTTTTGTTGGCTCAATGGAAGATTCTTTGTTATTAGGCACAAGTTTATCCGCACCCTCCTTCAATATATTGCAAGTGGTGGATATGTCAGCTGGAATAGTGACCTCTACTCCTTCATAAGGAAATTTCAAGCATTGGTGAAATGTAGAAGGAATAGCCTTCATCTCATGTACCCATGGTCTCCCTAGAAGAATTTTGTAAGCCAAAGGTAGATCAAGAACTTGACATATAGTATCTCTGATAACTGGACCTGCTCTGATAGGTAAGAGAATGGTGCCTTTAGAAGATCTTTCTTGTTCATCATAGGATTTTATAGTTATTTTCTTTCTGGGATCAATAGACAATTTTGAAAATCCCAATTGTGTGACCAAGCTATAAGAACAAATATTTAGGCCAACGCCCCCATCTATCAACACACGTTTGACTCTACGGTTCTAGATCAAGACTTCTATATGAAAGGGTTGGTTATGCAGGTGACTCAAGGAGTTGTCATCTTCCTTTGAAAAGGAGATATATTTTAGAGATGTAAGATGTCCAACCATAGTCTGGAACCTTTTTAAATCAAGGTCATCAGGAACATTGGATCTGAGCAAATCTTTGTCTAGAATGGCTCTATGAGCTGGAGATATTCAAAGCAACTCAAACATGGAGATTTTTGCATTAGTGTGTTGGAGTTGTTGAACAATGCTATAAGATGTTGGCCTCGTATCTTTAGGATTGGAAGATTTAGAAATAGCCTTCTGTTTGGAAGCAGAAGAAAGATTAAAGGGCATCTTAGGGATATTTGATGAATCTAGGATTTATCTGTTCAGATGTGCTTGAGCCTGTGATCGAGTCACTGCATTAGCTGAAGTATGATCTCTATCTCTTCATATAATTATGATGACATTGCAATGCTCAGAGAGACAAGGTTCAACCATATTGATAACAACATTATTTCTAGGGTAAGCATAATTGACCTTTGCCCCCATATTAGGCTGAGAAGATGAAACTTCTTGACTATGTTTAGGAAATGGTTCTGTGAATGCTGTATGATCATTATTGCTCTTATGATTATTAATCATGATGTCTCCCTTATCAATTAGATCTTGAATATTATGTTTCAAGCATAAGCAGTTATTAGTTTTGTGACCTTTACCCCGATGGAAATCACAGAATTCATTCTCTCTCCACCATTTTGGTTTAGGATCAGGATCAGATTGTTAGATCTCAGGAAAAGAGATGATGTTATTAGCTAGTAGAGTTCTCATAGCTGATTCCAACGATTCCCCAAGAGGAGTGAACTTTCATTTAATATCAGTGGACCAAGATTTGTATTCTGGCTTGTTTTGAGATGGTTTAGACACCTTTTGCTCTGAGGCTTTGATTGCTTGGGTACCAATATTAGATTGAAAGCTAGAGCCTTTGATTGGGCACATATAGTATCAACAACACTATCTATGATGATGCCTTTATTCTTATTCCAATTTTTTTTCTTTTCTTTAAAACTGGACCCTAATTCGTACTTGTCCTTTTGAAGTGTGATGTCTCCTTTTTTCACAAGTACTTTTTCAATTTTGATCGCATTGTCTACCATCTTATCAAAAGATGTATGATCTTGCATTTGTAAAGGGTAGTTGATCTCTGGAACAAGATTATTGATGAAGATTTCTAGTTTCTTAGTTTCTGGAATAGGCCTAGCATATAGAGAGAATTTCTTCCTCCATCTCTTGAGAAATGTCAGGAATGGTTCTCCTAGATATTGTTTGAGATTGTAGATATCAATCATGGTGATTGGATGTTGAGTGTTGTAGGATTATTGCTGATAGAACAATTTGATCAACTCCTCAAAATTTTTGATAGTAGAAGGCAATCTAGAGAACCAATGAATGGCTACTCCCCCCAGAGATCAAGGAAAGAGATGCATCAGATAGGTTGGTTCATGCATGAAATCCATAGATTGTGTATAGAATTCTTTGACATGATCTTGAGGATCTGAGTTTCCATCATACTTATCATATTTAGGCATCTCCACTCTTTTTGGGAATGGTGGCATGTACAAGTCTTTGTCAAATGGAAAAGGACATAGGGCCTCCATGGAGAACTCCTTGGGTTCCTTTTCTTTCTCAAGTTTATTAAGTTTGACTTGCATGGAATGCATCTATTTCATCATAGCTATGAGTGGAGTTTCTTCCTCATGCATAATGATATCTTCAACATTAAAGTTGGGAGGAAGTTTAGCTCCTTGATGAGCTAATTGTAAAAAGTATGCCTCTCTATCTTCTTTCAAGAAATGCTTCATCATTCATTTGAAGTTATCATCATTTTGATATTGAGCAATTTCTTTAGGTGTGGGTTCCTAATTTGCACCATGTTTGGATTGAGTTCTTTGAAAGCTAAAGTTTGTCCCTGATTGAGACATGGTAGGAGTTCTCCCTAGGATAGATTGAGGAGGCATTTGTTGATTACCTCTGTGAGTTGATGAAGGAGGAATGTAACTAGTTTTTAATCGAAAGTTGCCAAGACCATCATCTTTGTAAAGACCATAATTGTAGATTTTCTCAAGAGTTGGACCCATGATGGTGGTTATAGGTAAGGTATGGGATGGTTCTCTAGATTTCTTATGAGAGGAAGCTCTAGTTTCCACCATTAACCTTGGGTGAAACAAAAGAATATGATGAAGACAACTGAAGAAGGATCTAATTCAAGAAGATCAAATGATGCAACCTTGTCAAGGTTTGATTGATTTAAGCTTAGATTAGATGTAAATGAAGGAGACTATGCCCTAGATGTATGGGTAGATTCCCAAAAGATAGCGGACACGAGTTCACAACACAGCCATTTTGAAGATGGATTGAAGATTGATAGTTATGACAAGGTTTTGACACAAGATGATAAATGCTCAAATCAATTAAATAGAAGGCTAAATCAGATTCAAAAGGCCACTTTAAGAAAATGATTGAATTCTTAGTAGTTGCTTCTTTGTTCTTGACACAGTGATTTTCTTGACAGACTTCGGAAATAGGCTGGAAAAGCTAGGTCTCTGACAATTCTGACAACTTTCTGACAACTTTTCAAAATTTCTCAAATGACTTTCTACAGGCTCGTACGACAATGGGTATAGCATGAAATGACAATTGAAAAACTCATACGACTATTGCAAAACTCACATGACAGTTGATAGTAGGGCTTTTGACTTTTTGGAATTGACTGGTAGCAAAACTCGTACGACAATGTACCATATACCATAAGACAATTTGGGGGTTTTGAAATGACAATAGCTGAAAGTCGTATGACTTTCTGACTTTACAAAATGACTGTTGACTCCAGAAAGGTGTTTGACATTAGATTTTGCAATTTTTTGAGATTTTCAGTTTTAGATTGTTCACAAAATTGTCTGTCCAGATTTGAAGATTGTAGTGGATTGATTCATTCTTAGTAACCAGATAGATAAACAAGCACACAAAATAGCAAGCAAGTGATTTCAAGCACATCTAAAAATAATGAACAGGGGACAAAGCAACCCTACACATAAACAATGAAGTGACTAAATTGTGCTAATCCCTAGGAGTGCTAACATTATATGTTCCAAAAAGTTTTGCAATAACGCACATAGTCCTAGAAAATGAAAATTTGGCCTCACTAGGGTTTTTAGTAATGGTCTGACTCTGCAAATTTTGTGATCTCAAGAGGGTGAAATCCAATCTAGGTGCACCAGGGTTTTGACACAGTCCGAGAATTTAATCAATCAGGAGCTGCTAGGGAGATCTGACAGCTCAACAAGAGACCGGACTTGTGGAGATTTCTTCCACAAGGACATTTATATAGCGGTTGTGACTACCATGATGAAAATGGCTATTACCACTTGAGGTTCTATCAACATGGTTGACCCAATTAAGGGAATGTCCACTATGGTTAACCCTCTCTAAAGGTGACTCACAAAATATACCACATGGAGATTGGTTCCAGATTCAAGGATCTAAGTTTTTGGTACTACCCAAAAAGGGAGTAGAGCATAATCATCTAGCCTTTTCACTTTTAACCCAAACAAAGCAGATAGATTAATCCGACACACTAAGACCAAGATTATCTCACAAAGATCTATGATGTCAACCACTCATGATCTATCAACCTCTCCGGAGAGAGAATGTATCAATCAGAAGCTGAAGATGCACAAATCTAGTAGAACGTGAGACTCTCTCAGTAACCTCCCTACCTACAAGGGTTCCTTCATTGAGAAGAGTTTCTCTGGAAACCCACTCTCTCAAGAACCATGAATAATGTTCATAGGGCCTATTTACTATGTGTAACAAAGATGCTGAAAAGAAAATCTATGTTCATTTTTATATCCCAAATGAAATCTGTGATATGAAAGCAATAAAGGTCACATAAGCTTGACACGCAAGAGTTCTTTTTAATCCAAATTGAAATGTTATCAGCTGAAAAGATTACCTAAATTCCTCACAATGTGCTTAGTAGATTATTACCTATTTTTAGCAATTCTTACGCTTTTCCCATTCAAAACCAACAGAAATCAATCAGAAACAACAAATTTCAATCGTTAATGTTAGCTATTAGTCCAAATCAGGAAAACTACTTGAAAATTTGAAATGATAATTAAAACCTAACACAAACTCATACGACAGTGGGTCACCTCCCAGACGATAGTCCAGAAGCTCGTACGACAATGGGTGTCAGACCATACGATAATAGAGCCTCCAAATGACAATGTGATTTTGGCAGTACGATCCTCGATCAAATAAACTATCGTATGATAGTGGGTATCCTCTGATACGAGTTTCTAACAAAACTCGTATGAAAATTGTACGAACAAAAATTAAAATCGTAGCTTGGAACAGAAAATGACAAGAAGATGATAGAAATTGATAAAAATTGAATGGAAACCCGTTTCAGGGCCCCATGGTGGGCACCAAAAATGTGTGTGTGAATTTTGTACCTAGCTGTAGACACAACACTTCAGTAAAACATTAGAGGTTAGTAGAAATTAAAATCATGTAAGTAATTGAAAACTAAACTAACCAAGTGATTTACTACCTTCTAGTAGATGCAAGTATGTATTCTTAGATTGGACCAAGATCAGTGACCTTGACGACACCTAAAAAAAAGATTTGAATGCAAAATCTAGATATGAATTAGATGCAAATTAATCTTTTTTTTTTGGTTTTTTCTGTGCAATAAGATGAAAAAAATGATATGAAATCTAATCTATATGGAAAATTGATATGCAATACAATTAATCTAACAATGATATGCTAAATATGAATGATCTCACAAAATTTGTTGATTCGCAAAGAAGCTTCAATTCTTCAGATGCCAATTCACTAACATAAGTTTGCAAAATTATGAGATGATTTGTGAGAGCTGAGGCCTTGATTTTATAGAAATCTAGGGCTTTGGGAGAGATTGAGTAAAGCCATAAATCACTTAGTTGATTTTTGAGTCAACAAGGAATTAAAGATAGTTAACTCACAATAAATCATGCAAAAATAGCTTTTTGATTTAAATCAAAAGTTGAGATCAACTTTCAACTCAAAATAGAGTTGAGTTTATTTTTAAAACAACTTGAATTGATTTTTTGATTTATAGTTTAACTTTTTTTTGGATGTGCATAATTAATTATGAATTAAATAAATAAATAAAGTGATTTATCCTCAACTTTAACGGATTTTAAAAATAAAACAATTGATTTATGGGTTAATCAATTATTTAATCAAACTTTTATTCCAAAATAATATCATTAAATATGACAACTTGCTTTAATTAATTAAATAAAAATTTAATCAATTAATGATAGAAATTTTGATTTATTATCAAATTTAAATAATAATAATTAGGAATAAATATAATTAAATTCAATTAAATAATTAAGTGGCAGTATTAAATCTAATTAATTAAATATTCAAATTATTCAATTAATCAAACTTTAGGATAACTAGGATTTATCACCAAATAATTATTAAATCAAAGATAATTAGGATAATTTAGGAATATGGAATATTCCCTGATGTAGAATTTAGGATAATCAATTAGGATTCGATGATATTTAGATGTGCCTTAGGTTAGGACTTTGATGTTGATTTCATTCGATATGTCGATGAACTTATAGCCCATTTTTGGGGTATTACACTTACAACCCTAGAGAAGCATATGTAGATTTACAGATGTAGTTGTAGGATACAGAACAACTGATAATTCACAAGAAATCCATGCATCCAATTTGAATAGCAATTAATACAAAGAAATAGGGTCCTCAAATGGCCTAGTCATCCAGACCTTGACTGTCCCCTCAATCAGTGACCCTTCAAAACTGGGTTATGATGCAATCAGTGAGTGAAAAATGCTCACAAAGAGACACACAACTTGGTAGAAAAAGACTTGATAGTTGAGACTTTGTTAAAAGGAAATAGGACAAAGAATGATTTTGATTTATTTTCTCTATTTTGATCCGTAAGTGGCTTACAACCCTAGAGAAGTATATGTAGATTTATGGATGTAGTTGTAGGATACATAGCAGTTGATAATTCACAATAAATCCATGCATCCAATTTGAATAGCAATTAATACAAAGAAATAGGGTCCTCAAATGGCCCAGTCATCTGGACCTTGATTGTCCCCTCAACCAATGACCCTTCAAAACTAGGTTATCATGCAATCAGTGAGTGATCCTTCATTCTCCTAGTCTTCCCTGCATCCAAACATATTGGAAATACACAATATAATGATAAAAAGTTTTTCACAATCCCCCTTCCCTCAAGGAACACTATTAACATCCGGACCTTGACTGTCCCCTCAACTAGTGACCCTTCAAAATTGGGTTATCATGCAATCAATGAGTGATCCTTCTTTCTCCTAGTTTTCCCTACATCCAAACATATTGGAAATACACAATACAATGATAAAAAGTCTTTCACAATCCCCCTTCCCTCAAGGAACACTATAAAAATCCAAACCTTGACTGTTCCCTCAACCAGTGACCCTTCAAAACTGGGTTATCATGCAATCAGTGAGTGATCCTTCATTCTCTTGGTCTTCCCTGTATCCAAACATATTGGAAATAAACAATACAATGATAACAAGTCTTTCCCAATCCCCCTTCCCTCAAGGAACACTATCAACATTCGGACCTTGACTGTCCCCTCAACCAGTGACCCTTCAAAATTGGGTTATCATGCAATTAGTTAGTGATCCTTCATTCTCCTAGTCTACCCTACATCTAAACATATTGGAAATACACAATACAATGATAAAAAGTCTTTCACAATCCCTCTTCCCTTAAGGAACACTATCAACATCGGGACCTTGACTGTCCCCTCAACTAGGGACCCTTCAAAATTGGGTTTTCATGCAATCAATGAGTGATCCTTCATTCTCCTGGTCTGCCTTATATCCAAACATATTGGAAATACACAATACAATGATAAAAAGTCTTTCACAATCCCCCTTTCCTCAAGGAACACTATCAACATCTATACCTTGACTGTCCCCTCAACCAGTGACCCTTCAAAACCAAGTTATCATGCAATCAATTAGTGATCCTTCATTCTCTTGGTCTACCCTACATCCAAACATATTAGAAATACACAATACAATGATAACAAGTCTTTCAAAATCCCCCTTCCCTCAAGGAACACTATCAACATCCAGACCTTGACTATCCCCTCAACCAGTGACCCTTCAAAACTGGGTTCTCATGCAATTAGTGAGTGATTCTTCATTCTCCTAGTCTGCCCTACATCCAAACATATTGGAAATACACAATATAGTAATAACAAGTCTTTCACAATCCCCCTTCCCTCAAGGAACACTATCAACATCCGAAGCTTGACTATCCCCTCAACTAGTGACCCTTCAAAATTGGGTTATCATGCAATCAGTGAGTTATCAACCATCCGTATATAGCTATCTACTATATATCACTCCATCATGTGATGACCATAGTGATGAGTAAAACTCTACCAAATCCTTCTACAAAACTAAAGCATCTGGAAAGTGATTCGACCCGGTCATGGGAAGTCTTTTTGCCTCAAAGATCAAGGGGAGGGATCCCCATTCTCTTTCTAGAAAAAATGGTACAATCTCTCTGTGATGTGTGAGAATCCATGTCTCCTATTCATCCATGTAAACACCCCATTCTTGATTTTAACTTCCCACAATCCATTTTTGGTGACAAAGATCTGAAAATCAAATTGGATCCTGCTCATAGTCACCTTGCTCCCTTTCTTATCAGCCATATCCATTGTTTCATTGAAGTCATGACCAAGAATGAAGGTCACCTTACCCATACCATTCATGGATTCTAAAATGTTGTTCCAAACTCCTAAAAACTTTTTTGTTGCTTCTTGTTCTAGTTTAGTTTCTTTTTGGACTTAGATTTATTTTTCTTGATTTTTCTATTTTCCAAAATTCCTTCCCCATATCTCAAGACAAATTTATCTTATGCCCCTCCTTGATTAAGACCCCCTCATCCTCAACATGGTTTTCATCACCTATAGTATTGATTTCACGGATAAGGGACATGTAAATATCTTTAAATGCTTCTTCTACCACAATGTCCTCCTGCCCCATCTTCTTGATCTTCCTGGCTAAAGCGGATGAATCCACACACAATAACCCAAAATGAAGGGTTTTATATCCTTTAATGAATCTCAGTCACTGGTAATGCATGGACAATCAAACCAGTAGTCTCCAAAGCATTCAATAAGTGAATATGAATGTTTGAAAACTTTCCTCTCAACTTCTCCAACCACTCCTAATCGGTTAGAGGGATATTTCTAGAATCTCTACTATTCCTATCCTTACAAAAAATTCTTGAACATACTTTATCTGATATGATAATAACATGCTAAAATGAACCAATGACATGTTCTTCATGTGGTAAAAGGAAGATTTGGCTATAAAATCTTCTTTCATGAAAGCTGAGCATGAGAGAAAGTATGTGATTTCTTCATCTTTGATTGGTATCTTTGACGGGCAACGTCTTTCGAGCCTCTGGCATAATATTTGACTGCAAATTTCAAATGCATTGCATTTTATTTGATCATGAATGCTCACTGAAATGACCACATTCTACTAGTGTCATGCCCTAGCCTATGCTTTATCTCCATTATTTGATTTTATTGGTGCTTGTGCTCAAGGATATCGATTCACTATTTTGAAATGTTTGGATTTACATTTGTTGATATTACTAGCATGACCATTGTATATTAGACCTTTATTAACAATTCATCATATCAAATAAAGTATGTTTAAAAAGTTTTAGTGTCTAAACACTCAACTAATCCCTCTAACTAATTAGGAGTGGTTGGGGAAGTTGAGAGGAAAGTTTTCAAACATTCATATTCACTCATTGAATGCTTTTGAGACTACTAGTTTGACTTTCCATGCATTACCAGTGACTGAGATTCATTAAAGGATACAAAACCCTTCATTTTGGGTTATTGTGTGTGGATTCAAATGTAGGTTTGATTTGGTTTATTTTTAGAAGAGATCAATAAAGTATTTAAAGACATTTTTACATGTTTGGAGAGGTTTGAGAGGCACTTATCATGACTGTACCCTCACAAACAATGACATAGACTAGTTTTACTAAGTTTCCTTTCTCTGCCGCAGGGGTACAGTCAGAGGGTTCATTGAAAAAATGATCCTTTGAATGGTTACTATGAATATGAATGATTAGATATAGCATATTTCTCATTTTACTTGAAGTTTGGAATAGCTTGTGCAAGGGTGAAAGTACTTTTGATCATTTTGGTTGTGACTGTTCCTCTACATAGTCAGGAAATGTAACTGTCTAATGATTATATGTAATGTTGAATGGATTAAATATTTTATTCTTGGTAGAAGTGAATGGAAGGAATAGTGTTGGTGTTAGGTTTAATTTATTATTGAATTCAATGGTTTCCAAGATGTGTTGAGGATTTTTCTCCTTGTTTAATGTTAATTGTTTCTGCACAATCCACTCATACAGCAATGAAATGCTATGTGATTGACAATTTTATACAAATAGTCCTTTGGCCTGTATTAAATAAAATCCACTCATACAACTAGTCCTTTGGCATGTATTAAATAGAATAGAATTTTCAGCATATTATTCTCATTCTATTTCTTTGTTGTAAACATTCCATTCGTTCAATTTTGTAAATTTCTTTTCGTGTTAATTTTTTTTTTTTTCTATTTTTTCCATTTGATAACCACAGTCAACATTTCAAAATAGTGAATAACATCAAATAATGGAGATAAATCATGGGATAGGGCACAACACTAGTAGATTAAAAATGAACCAATGACATGTTTACAACAAAGAAATAGAATGATAATAATATGCTGAAAATTCTATTCTATTTAATACATACCAAAGGACCAGTCCCAACAATTCTTAAACAATAAAGTATGTTTAAGAATTGTTGGAAGTAATTTTAAAACATTAATATTCACTTATTGAATACTTTGGAGACTAGTGGTTTGACTGTCCATGCGTTACCAGTGACTGGGATTCGTTAAAGGATACAAAACCCTTCATTTTGGGTTATTGTGTGTGGATTCAAATGTAGGTTTGATTTGGTTAATGTTTAGAAGATATCAATAAAGTATTTAAAGACAATCTTACATGTTTGGAGAGGTTTGAGAGGCACTTATCATGACTGTACCCTCACAAACCATGGCATAGACTGGTTTTACTAAGTTTCTTTTCTCTATTTTGAGGTTCTCATTGCCAAAGTGGCCAAAGACTATGTTAGGCTGATAAAATATGAGGATTCTCTTTACCACTGAAAATATTTGAAGGTTGCTGCACTTGGATGGATTTGTACCACTGTTAAGAGAATTGGACCGAGTTTGGCTTACCTCAAACAAGTGAGACAACATATGGAAAGATTTCCATCTATTGACCCAAATACTAGGACTATTTTGATCTGGGCACCCTAATGTTGGCAAGAGTTCTTTTATTAATTATGATGAGTTGTATCATTCCCATCATGTCCCATGCTTGCACCATGTGTACCCTCAAATATAGGATGTAAATCATTTCTCTATTCTTGACCAAAGGCTGCCATATCTTGAGGTAGTGGAGTTATGTCACTGTTATGAACTCAGAATTATGGTCATACCCTGGTGACAAATTTTAAATGGATACAAGCACCTTTTTTATGCAATGGTCAGGCCCAACTTTTATATCTTCAATGCCAATGCTAGATGCCTCTTCTTTATTGATTAATCTTGTTATGAATGAATGCTGAATGTATCCTATGGGGGAGTATTAGCAGCCATTCTGTAGTAGTTGTTGTTGCATTCATGACTGTGATTGTCATCGATGTCAACACAGTGATCTGCTGAAGATTAGCAGTGAAGCAGACAATGTTTGAGTTAGCGTACTTGGGATATTGAAGATGAAGCTATGCGTAGTTGAGGACTTATTCTATGATGTGTTATTAGATTTTGGTTAAGAATGCAGATGATAATTCATTTATTCATGGAAGTTATGAGGAAATCAGTGGAAGTAGTATTCAGGCAGTGTTCCTGAGTAGCGGTTTGTGGAAATCAGATGATATCTCTTAATCAGGATGGAATCTAGTTATGCATAGTTAGAGAGCAGTTGGAGACATGTTGATAGTGACATGGTTGAAAACATAAGATTTGAGGTTGCACGAGTGAATAATTATATTGATTGGAAGCTGAAAGTTTTGTGTAATTTTGATATAACATGTGGAAACTTTTATTTTGTAATTTGTATGCCAACTCATTTGTAATTACTTGAGTGTGGTATAAAGGAAGGAATGTATTTCTTGTTGTAATATGGAATGTGATGAATGTAAGTGTATTGTGAAATAAAAATTGTTGAAAGAGGATATGCGAAGTACTGAGATCTGGTATTGAGATCTAAAGAAGGAGTTGGTGCGGTTTGGCATAGTTAGAGGAGTATTGAATTGTTGAGGTCAGTAATCTTTTGGTATTATTATGTTGAGTAATACAAAGATCAATTGGACAATGAGTTTAGTGATCTTATCCTAAAGCTATTTGGGCAGTGGGTCCTTCTATCTTCCATAACTCCTAACAGAGTTAAAATATTTTAACAGGGATTCAAAATCTCCTAACAAATATTCATATGTACTGAATGTATTTCATAAGACTCCTAACAAAGTCCATCCTTTCATAAGGAATATTCATATTAGTGCATATTTTGTGGCCATCAATACCACCGGGGTTTACTCTTTGATCAAGAGGTTCCCTAGTCAACATATCTTGTGTCATTGTGTTATTGTGCATGTATATCTTTCTATGGTTGCTAGTTACATTGCTTACATGGTTAAAATATATTGAAGTTGATAAAAGTTATATTTATTTGATAAATTATTCACCCCCCCCTCTTAGTTATCTTGGTTGACTTTACTTTCTAACAATTGGTATTAGAGCGGTAGGTCCTTGAAAGAAAAGTTTAACAGCTTAAGGAGATCCATGGCAAATTTTAGGAAAGAAAGCCCTAAGTTTGATGGAGTAAATTTTGATAGTTGGAAAGAAAAGATGAAGACACATCTACTGTGTTTAGGGCCAGGTTATTGGTTGATTACAAAAAATGAGAAGACTATTATTGATGAGGATAACATTGAAACATGTACTAATGATGAAAGAGATCTATTCATTTGTAACATACTTGCTAGAGAAGCACTCTTGTTAGCCCTTCCAGAGAATGAGTACAGTCAGGTAAAATATTTGAAAACATAGATCATGAAATTCGGTTAGTTTTACAATCTATTTTTGAAGGTGATGAACATGCAAAGAAAGTCAGATTACATAATCGGATATGTGCTTTTGAAGATATAAGAATGATGGAAGATGAATTTGTTAGAAGCTATATTGGTAGAATGTCAGAGATTGTTGTAGGTATAAAATCTTGTGGTGGAACAAAGATAGAGAATGAAGTGATATGGAAAATTATGAGGACATTGAATCTTGCATTTAAGCAGACAACATAGATGATTGAAAAAGTCATACCTTGTACTACAAACTTTACAAGAGAGACTCTTCTTGGAAGATTGGAAGTAGCTGAAATGAACCTGAGGTTATTAGGAGACCTACCTAGAATGGAGACAACATTCAGTGCTCTTAGTGTTTGTACTACTTTGTCAAGAAGCATCGGTGTGAGTGGAGATTATGCTAGCAGCAGCAGATCTAGAAATGAAGAAGACATGAAGATTGAAGAAGGTATTGCCTTGCTTGTGCAGAGAGAACCAGACGGTTATAAATTTTTTAAATGTTGGACTTGTCAAGAATATGGTCATTTTGCATCTAAATGTCCTAAAAGAGTCAAGAAGTATAGGAAGAAATTCAATCCTAGAAGATCTAAAGAATGTTACTATACAAATGATGAAGAATTTTGAAACTAGTTTGGAGAAATCTTTGAGTGAAAGTGATACTGAGAACAATGTTGATATAGGATTTGTAGCAATTAAAGAAGAAAATCTTGAAACTAAAATTAAGGAAGAAAAGGCTTTAATTTATCAAGTAGAAAAGAAAGTTGATTGGATTATAGACAATGGTTGTTCACATCATATGACTGGAGACATGAAAAAGTTCATAAAGTTTAACAATTATGATGGAGGAGTTGTTAGAGTTGGAAATAATGCACCTTGTTTGATTAAAGGTATTGGATCTATTACTCTTGATGGAAAGAATAATACTGATGATGTTTACATTGTGGATGGTTTGAAACATAATCTTTTGAGTGTTGGACAGTTAGTTGATAAGGGAATTCAAGTTTGGTTTACTGAGAAAACATGTGTGATAAAAGACAGAGATGGAAATTTGATTGGTATTGGATCTAGAACGAGAGGTAATGTATTTCAGTTGAAGCCTACTGAGATGACATGTTTAATTACTAAGATTGATGACAGTTGGTTATGGCATAGAAAATTTTGTCATATAAACTTTGATAACATTATGAAAGTAAGTATTACTCTTGCAGTAAGAGATTTGCCTAAAATTATGAAGCCTACTAACATGATGTGCAAGGAATGTGTGATGGCTAAACATAGGAGAAGCTCATTTCCCAGCAAGAAGTTTACAACAAAAGAGAAGTTGGAGATTGTTCATATAGACTTGAGTGGTCCTACAAGGACTAGAGGATTCTATGGAGAAAGGTATTTTATAATTCTTATTGACGACTTTACAAGAATGATGTGGATTGCATTTCTTAAAGAAAAATATGAAGCATTTGATAAGTTTAAGATCATTAAGAACAAAGTTGAGAATGAATCTGGAATGAAGATTAAATGTTTGAGATCAGATAGAGGTAGAGAATTTACTTCTAAAGAATTTAACATCTTTTGTGAAGTTAATGGTATTAAGAGACAATTTTCAGCCCCTAGGACACCTGAACAAAATGGCATTGTAGAAAGAAGAAACAGATCAGTAACTGAAGAAGCTAGAGCTATGTTATTTGAGAATGACTTAGCGAAGATATTATGGAGAGAAGCAGTGAACACATCCATGTATACAATGAACATAGTACAAATTAGAGTAGACAAAGACAAGACACCCTATGAACTATGGTTTGTACATGCACCATCAGTTAAGTATTTTAGAATTTTTGGAAGAAAATATTATATTAAGAGAGATGATGACATTGGAAAGTTTGATCCTAGAAGTGATGAAGGTATATTTCTTGGTTATTCATTGAAGAGAAAATCTTATAGATGTTACAATAAGAGAACTAAGACTATTGTTGAGAGCACAAATGTTAAAATTGATGAAAAGTTCATAATTCAAGAAAGAATGCTTGATTATGAATCAGATGAAGGAACTCACTCTAGACCTAACCCTGAGACTACTAAATTATTTTATGAAACTGACAGTGATTTGTTGAATGAAAGCCATAGTGAGGTAATTGAAGAACTGACACCTAAAGTAAGATCTGAGATAGTGACACCTAACATGAATCTATCAAGGAATCATCCTGTTGAGCAGATTATTGGAAGCATAGAAAAGGGGTTCAGACTCAAAATAAGGTACAAGAACAGTTATGTTTGATTTCTCAAATTGAACCTAAATCTACTAGTGAAGCTTGTGAAGATGAACATTGGATTAAAGCTATGAAAGAAGAACTAGATCAGATTGAAAAGAACAAGACATGGGATTTGGTCCCTAGACCTAAAAATAAGAATGTTATAGGAACAAAATGGGTATTAAGAAACAAGATGAATGAACAAGGAGAAGTGGTAAGGAACAAAGCAAGATTGGTATGTAAAGGATACTCACAACAAGAAGGAATTGACTATGAAGAAAATTTTGCACTAGTAGCAAGAATTGAAGTAGTAAGAATGTTTTTGGCCTATGCAGCTTTTAAGAAATTCAAAGTGTATCGGATGGATGTGAAGTCATCATTTCTAAATGGAGAATTGGAAGAAGAAGTTTACATTGAGCAACCTAAAGGTTTTCCTTTAACTCAAGGAGACATGGTATGTAAACTAAAGAAAGCTTTATATGGAATGAAGCAAGCACCTAGAACTTGGTATGCAAGATTGGATAAGTATTTGTTGAAATTGGGATTTACAAAAGGCATAGCTGATAGCAACCTGTATACAAAAGAAATTGAAAATGGTTTGTTGATTGTAGTAATTTTTGTTGATGATATTATCTTTGGAGGAGAAGATGAAGCCAATGATAAATTTGTAGATGAAATAAAGACTGAATTTGAAATGAGTATGATTGGTGAGATGAAATACTTTTTAGGATTGTAGATAACATAGAACAATGATGGTATCTTTGTAAGTCAAACAAAGTACTTGAATGATTTATTGAAGAGATTTGGAATGGAGAACTGTAAGCTTGTTGGAACACCTATGGTAACTGGACATAAGTTATCTAGCACAGATGAGACTCCTACAGTGGAAAAGAAAAAGTACAAATATATGATTGGAGGATTGCAATATTTGACTCATACAAGACCTGATATAACACATTCAGTTGGAATTGTAGCAAGATTTCAAGCTGAACCTAGAGAATCACATTATGCAGCAGTAAAGAGGATACTGAGGTACTTAAGAGGTACACTTGCGTATGGATTGTGGTATGAAAAATTTGATGATTTTACCCTATGTACATATACAGACGTTGATTGGGGAGGTAGTGTTGATGATAAAAAGAGAACCAATGGTGGAGCATTTTCCTTGGAGGAAGATTGGTTTCTTGGCTAAGAAAGAAGCATAATTGTATTTCACAAAGCACAACAAAAGAAAAATATGTAACAACAGCAAACAATTGTAACCAGATAATTTGGATGAAGCAAATGATGAAGGATATTAGAGTAAAATTTGTTGAACCTATTGTTATACATTGTGATAACACCAGAACAGTTAGTATGTCTAAGAACCCTATGTTACATTCTAAGACAAAGCATATAGAGATAAAGTATCATGTAGTGAGAGAGAAAGTAGCAGAGAAAGAAGTTAGACTTGAGTATATAAGAAAAAAGGAGCAGATTGTAGACATATTTACAAAACCTTTTCCTAAGGATAAATTTGAGTATCTAAGAGGTATGCTTGGGGTTAAGCCCCAGCCTACTTTTGAGAAGTGATGCAGATTGTTGCATTCATCCAGTGGTATATGAGCCCTATTTTTCTTCTAGACTAGATGTTGGTACTTCCTCTATGGGGGAGTATGTGTATCTGAGCTGAGTCATGAGGACTCTAGTGAATGTGTTTTCTGAACACTGTCTTTTGACATTGAAGTTGTTGTTGACATAATGATGAAATTTTTGTCATTGATGTCAATGAGGGAGAAGTGTACATGAAAACCCATTTGTACCATCTATTGTAGAGAATTGAATAGGAAAACAAAGCAAGATTTGATTGATGAAGAAGACTTTAAGCATTTTCAATGCAGTAGTGTTGCAGTGATTGGATTTATGGAACTTGGATGTTTTTTCATCTATGTTTCCATCAATACTAATGGGGGAGATTGTTAGGCCTGAATGCTAAATATATCCTATGGGAGAGTATTAGCAGCCATTCTGTAGTAGTTGTTGTTGCATTCATGACTGTGATTGTCATTGATGTCAACACAGTGATCTACTGAAGATTAGCAGTGAAGCAGACAGTGTTTGAGTTAGTGCACTTGGGATATTGAAGATGAAGCTATGTGCAAATGAGGACTTATTCTATGATGTGTTATTATATTATGGTTAAGAATGTAGATAGTAATTCATTTATTCATGGAAGTTATGAGGAAATCAGTGGAAGCAGTATTCAGGCAGAGTTCCTGAGTAGCGATTTGTGGAAATCGGATGATATCTCCTAATCAGGATGGAATCTGGTTATGCATAGTTAGAGAGAAGTTGGAGACATGTTGATAGTGATGTGGTTGACAACACAAGATTGGAGGTCACATGAGTGAAGAATTATATTGATTGGAAGCTGATAGTTTTGTGTAATTTTGATGTAACATGTGGAAACTTTTATTTTGTAATTTGTATGCCGACTCATTTTTAATTACTTGAGTGTGGTATAAAGGAAGGAATGTATTCCTTGTTGTAATATGGAATGTGATGAATGTAAGTGTATTGTGAAAGCAAAATTGTCGAAAGAGGATATGCGAAGTACTAAGATCTGGTATTGAGATCTGAAGGAGTTGGTGTAGTTTGGCACAGTCAGAGGAGTATTGAATTGTTGAAGTTAGTAATATTTTGGTATTATTATATTGAGTAATAAAAAGATTAGTTGGATAGTGAGTTCGGTGATCTTACCTTGAAGCTGTTTGGGCAGTGGGTCCTTCTGTCTTCCATAACTCCTAACAGGGTTAGAATCTTTTAACAGGGATTCAAAATATCCTAATAGAGATTCATATATACTGAATGTATTTCATAAGACTCCTAACAGAGTCCATCCTTTTAGAAGGAATATTTATATTAGTGCATCTTTTGTGGGCATCATTCCCACCAGGGTTTACTCTTTGATCAAGAGGTTCCCTAGTCAACATATCTTGTGTCATTGTGTTATTGTGCATGTATATCTTTCTTTGGTTGCTAGTTACATTGCTTACATGGTTAAAATCTATTGAAGTTGATAAAAGTTATATTTATCTGATAAATTATTCACCCCCCCTCTTAGTTATCTTGGTGGACTTTACTTTCTAAAAAATCCATGTGACAAATCTGCATACTTGTGAGAATGAGGAAAGGAGCCTCTACTATCCAAATTCAAAACTTGGGACTTTTCTTTCCTTCCATCTTTAGATTCACCACACACCACTAAATTTAGATTTTCCTCATCTTCAAATTCACCAGACACCACTTCACGTTCTTCACCAATTGCTGATTCAAAATCAATCTTTGAGCAATCTGAATACTCATCAAACCTCTCTTGAATGTCCTCGCTACAAGGCACATGTCATCTTCATTGCATCTTATTTTTATTTCATGTTTTAATGTTTAATAACTTGATCAAGAACATAGGTTTTAATGAAATATCAATTTGATTTGCAAAGTTTGTGTTCTTTACAAATTTGAAAGGCTTTAATACTTACTAGGGGGGATGTGGATGTGAAACCTTATGCTTTTACTACTAAGTCTCTATTTGTTGGGCATACTGATTATAAGTACTTGAAATATATAAAAAATGTTGCTAATTAAGGTTGGCAGGATGATTACGCCTATCCTAAAAAAAGATTGTCAAATCATTATGCTTTCAAATCAATTACCTATCAGTGTATCCCTTGCGAGGGAGAGAAGCCAAACACATAAAGAACATGCACATAAACACGACAGCTGAAAAACTTAAATGGAATATGCCAAGAAGTACCAAATGATGAATGTTCAATCATTGTAATGGCAAAGCATCAGAACCGTCCATTTCTATAACTTAATTTTCTAGTCTAAATAATTTTTCTATAGTTGTAATGATTTTCCTAGAACTTGATTTTCTAGTCTTAATGCCTTTTCTATAGTCCTAATGATTTTTCTATAGTCTGAATGATTTTTATTTCATCCTAATGTTTGTTGCTCTTGATAAATTAGGCCTTGTATTTGAATTTTTGTTCACTATTTTATTTCAGCTTGATATTTCATTCATTTTTCATATACACAGAGACTACACATGCTGATAAAAATATGAGCTATTTGATTTAGGTTAACTATTCATGATTTTAAATGGTCAATATTTCTGATGGTACTCCTTGGTGTATTCCATTTTAAAATAATCATGTTTCTATGGCTATGATAAATGTTCCTTTGTGTTGAGAAAATTAGAGTTGAAAAAATGGTTGCAAACAAATCATCCTTCTTCCACCAACATTCTAGTCAATGTAAAAGTAATGAGTCATTCCATTCAAGAAAGACCATGTCTGACAATATCAACCCAGAACAAAATAAGGAGTATGCAGAATTTAGTGATTGTATCTACCATTAGATCCACTTCATATGCACAGGTGATGAACATGCATATTTTCCTTATCACTATTGGGAGCTTACCCAACAACACATGTACTATTATGAAAATCACCACAAATCTATTTGCTGTTGGGTCTAGCTCCCAATATTGCTTGGTCAAATATGCATGTTTTTCACCTGTGCATATACCTTCTATGATCAACACTTATATGCACAGGTGATGAACATTCTGATTTGCCTAAGCTTTGATGAACATTCAAACAAGTCTTAAGATGATTCACAAGTCTTAAGATTGTACTTAATATAGATTCATTCAATGGTACATTCAAACATGAAACAAACCATTCTTAAACCAAATTAAACTAGTAAACCAAAGGACATACTGATTATAAGTAAACTAGTAAACCAAAGGACATGATTTTACTACTAAGTCTCTGTTTGTTGGACATAATGATTATACGTACTTGAAATATATCACAAATGTTTCTAATTAAGGTTGGCGAGATGATTAGACCTATCCTGAAAAAAGATTGTCAAATCATTATGCTTTCAAATCAATTACCTATCGACGTATCCCTTGCGAGGGAGAGAAGCCAAACACATAAAGAACATGCACATAAACATGATAGCTGAAAAAATTAAATGGAATACACCAAGAAGTACCAAATGATGAATGCTCAATTGTTGTAATGGAAAAGCATCAAAACCATCCATTTCTAGAACTTGATTTTCTAGTCTAAATGATTTTTCTATAGTCGTAATGATTTTTCTAGACCTTGATTTTCTAGTCTTAATAATTTTTCTATAGTCCTAATGATTTTTATATAGTCTTAATGACTTTTCTTTTGTCCTAATGTTTGTTTCTCTTGATAAATTAGGCCTTGAATTTGAATTTTTGTTCACTATTTTATTTCAGCTTGATATTTCATTCATTTTTCATATACACAGAGACTACACATACTGATAAAAAAATGAGCTATTTGATTATTGACTGTTAATGATTGTAAATGGTCAATATTTTTGATGGTACTCCTTGGTGTATTCCATCTAAAAATAATCATATTTCTATGACTCTGATAAATGTTCCTCTGTGGGCCTATGAACTGTGGGCTTAGTTCCATGTTTTCTTTCATTCTTGCATTTGAAACGTTAAATATGGGCTGCATACAGAGGTATAATGTGTATCGTTGTTGGTGATTATTGAATTGCAATATTTTATTTTTTATTTGTTTTTTTGTTGTTTCTTTTCTATTTCTACAATATGGACATGTACTTTTCTTTGAGCACTATGCTTTATGTTGTGGGCTATAAGGTAGAGCCATTAGGCCTCCGTGATAGTTTGAAGCTATTTAGCCTATTGATACCCTTGGTATTTTGGACCACCCCTTGGAGGATAGGAACACCATAGAGATTCTCAATATTATTACCTTGGCTCATTTGAAGGTGGTTGTTTTGTTTTTCCTTGATGTTTTGGGGTCTTGTGGTTATAGTATTGCACAATAGACAGCTCTGTTTCACAGCATAAAACCTCTATTTGCCAATAAGCCTCTTATTGTAGTTTGAAATAAGATTGATTTGCAACCACTAGAGACTACAAGCTTGAAGAAGTGGTATATTTTGGCAAATGAAGAGTGGAAAGAAGATGATATTCCTAAGATCATGGCTGCACACAATGTTGTAGACTTTATTGATCTAGATATCTTGCAGAGGCTTGAAGAACTAGAGATGGAAGAAGGGCTTAGGATGGTAGCTGAGGGTGATGAGGATGATGAGATGGGGGAAGTGGAGTTGAATCCTGATGAAAAGGAAGCTCTAGCTGCAATTAGGAAGAAGAAGAAGATGCTTATCATCAAACACAAATTGAAGAAGAGTACTGCAGAGAGCATGCCTACCGTACCAAGGAAGTTTGACAAGAACAAGGAATATGGCTTAAACAGAATGTGAAGACATCTTTATAGCCTAGGCTTTGATCCTTTGACAATTATTTTGATAATAAATGAAGCAGATGAGAGCTAAGCAATTAGCTTCCAAGAAATATCTCGTAAATGAACTGTGTGTACCCCAAATTCTTGTGCCCTTTGTGCGTACCCGAATGATATATTTAAAACAACAAGGGTAAGGCTTAAAGAAATTAATTTTGCATCACTAGATAGATCTTTAAGCCTTACCCTTGTGTTTAAAATTTATCCTTTGGGTACGCACAAAGGCCACATGAATTGGGGTACGCATAGTTCATTTATGGGATTTTTGTTGGGAAGCTAATTGCTCATCTGCCATCTACTTCATTGTTATGAAGCTAATTTCCATAGGATCCAGGCCCAGGCTAGAAATATGTCTTCCCAAACACAAAAAACATGGACATAAATACGTACGACAACTAAGAAACATAAATGTAGATATCACAATAGCTGAGAAACATGAATGTAGGCATCATGGTCACAATTTTTTGGAGACAACATAATTGAGTTGTATACCTAGATGATGCAAAGAAACTACTACTCCTCCAATTCTAGAGGAGTAGTGGTTGCTTTTCATTGTCTGGGTATACCACTCAATTATGTTGTCTCCAAAAACTTGTGACCATGATGCCTACATTTATGTTTCTCAGCTTTTGTGTCCCAGGACCTCTTATGACCCTTTACGACCCTTTACAACTCCTAAGAATACACATCTTAAAGGTCTTAAAATGTCATAAAGGGTCATAAGAGGCTCCTAGGAGGGGCCAAATGAGCTTCCACCTTCACGTGGTTGTCCCTGTTAAGTAGAGAATGTTAAACTATTCTTGAAACAAAGAGAAGCTCAATAATTTAAGGTCTCAGTCCACAGAGCTGGTGAAAAATGATGGAAATCAATGATGGAGAGTTTTTAGATACTGAGAAGACGTATATGCAGTGGAGGCCAGAAGGGATTTTTGTGGAGATTTGCTAGATGTGGAGATTTTCTAGAGAGGGTTTCTAGATTGAGTACCAGTGCAAAGATGATGATTCAGTACTATATCTATAAAACCTTCACAAATATCCCTTTTTTGGCCTCCACTCATACCTCTTCTCAGAATCTAGAAACTTTGGATACTATTTCTCATCCATGCACGAAATGTGCTAGCGATCGTATAAAATTACATTTGTGAGATTGGGATCAATTATGAGAAGGTAAACAACAAGATAATTTTATTGTATCTTTCATTTCTTTTATCCATTCATATTTTCTACCTTCTCTTATATTGGATACTATGTAGTGTACATAAAGGCAAGGCGGTGATTATTCTCAACGATCGATAGGTATAAGTCTTCCAACCCTTACCCAATAGCTAGGACTAAAGATAGCAGAGCTCAAGAGACCATCATAGTTGGTATCCATCCTTGGTCCATATACTAAAATTTTTTTTTACATTTCGTTAGCTCATCAAATGCAGTGATTTGAAAGAATTTAATAGATGATATTTTCATGTATAACGTATATTATTTTAGTATGATAGTGAATGAATTTATCTACTTTGTGCACTTATATACATTGAGCACAACCATCAAGAAGCATCCCCTCCTATGGCTTGAGTAATGTAGGCCATGGGAGGACATGCTTCTTTATGGCTGTGCTCGTAGTATACAAGTGCGCGGAGTCGATAAATTTGTGTGACGTCAACTTAAATAATATACGTTATCATGAAAATATTCTATTAAATTCTTTCAAATCCCCTCATTTGATGAGCTAACAAAATGTAAAATGTTTTGTCAGTATATGGACCAAAGACGAAGACAAACTATGATGGTCTCTTGAGCTTTGATATTTTTACTATGCTAATCCGTCACTTTTTTGATAGGTAGTAATCCTTTTCTGATAGAAGAGCTATTCATTCGATGACTGCTTGTGTCGGTAGTTGATTACCTATCATCAAATATCTAACAAGTAACCATCGGACAGAACCCCAATTTGACAGATTGGTGCGATGGGACTACTATACCTCTGATAGGTACTCTTGTCGAACATCTAATGAATATACATAACCTTTCTAACCGATGAAAAGTCATAAGAAGCATTTTTTGACAAATCAGTCCCATAGTAAAATTGGTATTTATGTGGCCAATTCCGATGAGTAGTGATGTCAGAATACTGACGGTTATCACTTCCATCACCATTTCCAACGCAAAAACACCAATAGATAGATGTGTCAAAGTTTCAACAAATTACCATTGAAAATTTGACAAATGGTTGTCAGAATTTGCCCTCAAATGTACTAGTGAGAGCTACCGTATATCTATATGTACTTTGACATGTTACAAAAGCCCCACTTGGGCAAGGTAGATTACTGGCGAAGAGTTCTTTATGATGTTACACAGGTCATCTGGTAGCCTTATTTATATTATGAGGAGTGGTGCTCTGATATTTGCTAGATGTCATTCTTTTTCCAGTCCCGATATTTGATTGGCAGGACGAGATACATCGTAGAGAAATTTTTGGTGGGAAGGGTTTTGAGACAGTTCAACAAGGTACAGGGTATACTATAGGAGGCAACTATCTACACCCAGATTCGTGATGAGGAGGCACAGTAGGGGTCTCACCTTATATATGAGACTGTGTTGCATGAGATTTCACAGATAGTTCTAATGCCATGGGACTATCTTCTAGATGTGACAGATGGTGGTATCACTAATGGATACCATACTCACTATTCCCAACATCCATATCCTAGATTTACTTCACCGGATGAGATCGCTCCTTGCCTCAAGGATGCGCTAGATTATGATCCTGTTGATGAGGGTGGTGACTGAGGCCAAGCTTCTAGAGGTAGAGATAGAGGAAGAGATAGGGATAGAGGGAGAGATGGTGGAAGAGATAGTGCCCAAGGAGGAGGTGGAGATGGAGGGGGAGGAGATGGAGGAGGAGATGGTGGTGGTGGTGGAGGAGGAGATGGCGGTGGTAGATGATGAGTACTTGGTGGGGATGTCAGCCAACAGAGTTGATAGAGGAGGCTGAGAGTTCATGCACCGTAGAGAGATATAGGCCCCCTCCTACACCAAGATTAACATGCTCAGTAGCAGAGAGAAACAAAAGGGGCAATGGTGGAGATAAGCAAGCTCAAAGAGATCCTCCAGTAGGTTGTGATGGAGACCCATTATCACAGTGTGAGTAGGATAGGGCCAAGCTATGTCTAGAGGTAGCCAAACTTAGAGAATGCCTTGTTGAGAGAGATGCACAATTAGCTAAGATCAGAGTAGAGAAAGATAGATGCACTCATATGACCACCCACCAGGGATAGAGGGCCACCTAATATTTTAATTTGTATTGTGTCATCATGCCTGCCACATAGAGAGATCCACTATATTCCTTTATAGCACAACCGTCAGAGGGTTCCATGCCACCACCTATCCCTGGCAGAGTAGACATGACTCCTCTTGATCCTCCATGAGAGGATGATGGTGTTAGCTAGATGTGATACTTTTGTAAATTTCTCATATTTTTGTATCACACACACTCTTATTGTATCTCATTGATATATCTTGTACTATGTACCATTTTTTATCGATGTAAATTATGATGTCTCTTGGACTTTTTATGTTGATACAGTGATACAATTCTTTGATGATATTCTGATACTCTACTTCATTTATGCTCTGATACACTTTATGTTCTGATTCATTGTCACTATGATGCTTTAGTACTCTTTCTGATATGCAAATGATTCATGATATTGATGTCTTATCTGATCTGTGTTGCTTCATATGATATTCTCTAATTTCTACATGTGTTATAATTATTGATATATGCCTCATGCTTTGAATATTGATCTCATGTTGATACTTGGTCATGATGATTAGATTAGATGATGATGATATAGTGACATCATGATATTATTTCATTGATATATATGCATATGTTTTTGTATTTTCCATGCTTTATGGATGTATGGATACAAAATTTTATGCGATTTTTAATGCTCCACCAGGGAACCCAGGAGAACTTAACCTAAACATGCAGCTAAGTTTGCAGAATATTTTTTTTAAAGTTAACATACAAGATAAACATCAATGTGGAAGTAAATACCAAAACTCACATTAAAACAATAACCAACACAGGTTACAACTCTCAAGGGTTCCTTGACGAATATTACTTTAACATTAATTAATTAATTTAGATTAGGTACAATTACAAAAATCAAATAAATAATTGAAGGATTAAACAACATCACATAGAAGATGACATAAATACAAATGGTACCATAAGGCATCCATAAATCTACATCCACTGCACATGTCGTAGGGTATGTAATACAATAACTGAGAAGAGTGCAACATGATATCTTTGAATCATTGATAAAATGATTCAAGCTCCCAAAGAAGAAGAAGAAGATAGGAACACAACTTCAACAAGGAAGATCAAGAAGGAACAACTGCTACATGGATCATCCAACACCAGTACATGAACGTCATAATCTCAAATGGTAAAAGGATCACTACCACCTGACCTTGTGAACCAAAAGGTCCACTCCCACCGTGCTGAGGAGATAACAACAGATCCCACTTGGATAACAAACATCAAACAGATCAAGCTAAGGAAAGGATCCTGAAAGCTCTCTAACTCAAGGTGAAAAAGTAATAATGCCATGAAAGACTCACTAAACCAGAGGCAACCGACACATGTAGGATAACTAGACTATGCATAGGAAGGTGTCATCATGTACATCTAACCCTTGAGTTTTGTCCTGGCAATCTTTCTGGATCCCAGCACCCAAGTGACCATACATGATGTCAATGACTTCTCATACCGATGAAGCCATCAACTATGCCAACTCATCCCATAAAAGGGGGCTAGTAATCTTCTCCATTCCCACCTTAGTTTGTACTAGCACTAAGCCAAGGTGAGGAAACCATATCTTATTAGGTTCATTTTTATATCTCTCAATGTTATATTTAGTTATCACTTGATTAAGATACTTAACAATAAGTGATCCTGGCAGCCACTTGTGGGCCCCGACGCTTATTGAAAGCCACCTCATACTACATATCTAGGTAAACTACCCTAGGCTCACAGATCTCACATAGATCAAATCAGGTACACAACCAGGTAATCCCAAATCCAGTCTCACACAAAAGAACTAGAAATGTTTACAAAAGTACCAAAAGCATAATACAAAACATCATGAGCCTTTATGGTCAAGACAGGGGTATAATCGGATCTCACACATACATGTCCCCACATAAAATTGAAAACAAGAACACAATCTCTAGCCTCTATCTTCCCCTAGGTCATCTAATGTCCCAAAACATATTAAGCAAAAGAAGACACTCCAGGCATGAAGAAGACAATATTCACATCATAGAAAAATTGATTTCCAAACCATGAGCATTTAAAGTTCCATAATGAACATACTTGAATCTAAGCATATAAACAATGAAATCCACTAGGAAAATCTGAACATAATCATTTCAGTAATGTCATAAACAAGAATATTCCCTAAAGATTCTGTAGGGATGTAACGAAGTAAAAACACCCAATTTCAGTAGATACACATCAATTACCAATAAACGATCATCATGGAATTAGAAATAATTAATCCACCTAATCAAAAATAAATTTACTTATGTACATATGAACCAAAATAAAACATATAATCTATTCCATGATCAATCCTATGATAACTTATAAAAATTTACCATATAAATGTCTATTAACTAAAAATCAATTTCTTATAATTGATATTTTATTTAAGACCATAATGTAAAGATTAAAGCAAACTTTGATTTAATTAAAACTAAAATAACATAAATTTAAATTAACAAAGATCAATAACCCATTTGACTAAACTAATTGAATCACATATTAATTAAATTATAAATTAAATATAATATAAATTACATGACTTAAAATAAATTATTAATAACAAAAATAAATAATATTTAAATTAATAAAATCAAATCACATTAAACTAATTTAACAAAAAAATAAAATAAAACTTACAACTAAAAAAAAACTAACTAAATTAAATTAACTAAAAAATAAATTAATAAATAAATGAAAAAAATGATAAAGCAAGTGGGTGGGGAGCGGGCCCCACGCGCCCCCCCAAAACCCACATCCCGAGCACATCCCAAGTGCAGGTACTTGGTATGGGCCTGTGCTTGCGCAAGTACCTTGTGTACCATAAAGTGCTGTGGACTTTTAATTTTATATATATATATATATATTTTAAATTTAATTATTTTGTTTTTATAAACTTTTTCCAATAGCAATTTTTAAATCAAACAAAAATAATGTACTTATTTTTTTAAAGTATATATATATTTTAAAAATAAATACATTTCTAAAAATGGAAAAGATAAAAGAGTCTATACTTTTTCCAGAAAAAGTAACAGGTTATTTTCTTTTACAATACACATCACATGAGCATTTTTGTCTTATATTCCAGCATGTAAATACCTAATGTTATATCCTTTAAATCTAAACATAATTTTTGTCTTTACCAGGCCATTATTGACTATATTTTTCAAAACAGAGACTATTAATTTTGCACCAGAATTATCATTTTTCATCCAAATTGATTTTTCTTTCAATGAGACATATTTTCTCTCTACTACATAATTCAACTATAGTCTAGGTTTAATTTTTCATTTTACAAGCAAACTATAGACAATCTCCTGACAAAATTTTGCCAGCATAACGGTATAATGCCAAACTATCATGAAAATATAAAATAAAAAATCTAGGGTTTCTCTAACACCTAGAATCAAAGAAATCATATAGATCTAATGAGATAAATCCAAATCTACTCAAACACAAAATTTTACCAAATAAAATAACATAAAACACACAATAAGAATTCTAGATCCTACCTTAGATCCAATGCTAGAAATTGTAATGAAACCCCTGTTGTAGATCTGAGAGTGAGATTTCTTCCAAATCCAATCCTGTCTGCAGATCTAAAAACCATGATGAACGCAAGAACCAGATCCAGATGCACAATCAAACCCCAAATTAGCAAGCAACCACAACAATCCACAAATCTCCAAAATTCCAAGCACAAAAGCTCTCCGAAAATCCTCCTCCCAAGAAACCTGTCTAATCTCAAATGAATGCAATAATTTTCCTAATAGGAATTCAATTCCCAAATTCATGCAATCCCTAAAGACAACTCAAAAGCTAACTCACAGTTCAACTCCAAATCAGAAATGACTCATAAGACAACTCCTAATCAGACTCTAACTCCAAAATTGAAAGTAAATATTAATTAATTAATTAAAATATATTTTAAATGCACAACACAACTTGACTTTTGAAAACTAGTTGTTCACTTTTGACAACAACTCACTTTTCAATTATGCACATGTTAATAATTAAAAACACATGTTAAATAAATAAAATACTTAATGCATCCTAAAATATGCAATTAAATATTTAATTTATTTAATAAAAATCAATTATTAATAAAATAATCAATTAAATCCAAATAATCAATTATTTGATTTTAATTAAATTTCATCAAAATAAACTTAGGACATAATCAATATTAATTTCCAAATACTCAAATAATCAACTTTAATTTAATTTCCTCAATTAACCATAGGAGCATATTTAATTATAAAATTCAACTATGCACTTAACATTGATAATCACATAAAATAATCTATATAAACATAAATCAACTATAATCAATAAATGAATAATCACATAAAAATCACCCACATAACCACAAATCAACTGAAGCTAAACGAGATAAAATCAGACAAAACCAAAACCAAGCAACACCAGAAAGGGATCCACGAACTTTGCCAACCTAACAAATTCGGATAGGGTAGTCAACAGATACTTATCCAACAACTAGGATAAATGGGTTTGGGTTAGGGTTTTGGATCCGTGTTATCTCCCCTCTCTTACCATTTGAGATATTGCGATAGGGCACGCTCATCCTGACAATTCAGGGAAGTCAATGCTCGGTACCTGCAAACCTGCATACAAAACCCGCATGTACATACATAGACAACTATATAACAAATAATGGTGAGGATCAATCGATCATGTGGATCTTGCAAGCAAGTAACTACAACTTCGTCTCTCAACCACATCAGGCACGTCAAATAGAAGTATAAAACAAACACTTCAACCATACACATGCAAGTATGGGGTCAGTAAAATCATAAGCATTAATAATTTCCTAACATATAATCTATCATCCTAAAGTAATCATATCATTTATAAAATCGGACTAGGGGCGGGGTACTACACGATGCTTTATGATAATGTATGCAATTTTTATTTTTATGCATGTACATGGATGTATGAGATGTAATGCGATGCGATGTATGGACATCTCACTTTTATTTATGATTATGGATGCATTATGCAAGCGTACTTATGGTACTGACATGGTTATGAATGTGAATGGATATCAGTGATACATATGCATTCATTTTATTTAAGTTCTTTATGATTATATGATGTACTTGGTCAAACTTGGAAAATGATTATGTTTTTAAAATTTTCAATTTCAGATGCTTAGTTAATTGAATTCACACATTCATATTGATGTAATTTAAAATGAATGCAACTATATTAAAATGAATGCAATTTAAAATGAAATTCAATGAAACTAAAATATGAAATGCATCTAAATGAATATAATGCAAATTAATATGAAATGCAACTAAAAATGAACCTAAATGCAATTAACAATGAAACACACCTAGACTAAGACACCTAGGATAGTCACTTTTTATTCAAAGTGGATCTATTATCATCATAGAGCATATGTAATTGGGACCTCATATGTTGGTATGATTTTCACTGATAGGCTTAACAATCATGAAAAAATGAATACTTCCCTTTCATTCGTCATGTCGAAAGTTAACATAAACATTGAAGCATATAGGATAGAATGTTCTATTAGTTACTTCCTGTTTGATATAAACCTTTTCTATTTAGGTGCAAAATGTATATATACCTGCAATGACCTTTCATTTTATATTCATATCCTTGGGTATTGTCTTGATTTATTATGCACCTTACTAGGAAGTAGTTTTTCATTTTAGTTTAAAACAAGCTAGGAAATAAATCCAACCTCACTAAAGCTTTCATAGGAAACATGTCGAGGTATACATGGCATTCCAATCATGATGGAGGAACTTATCATAGACACCCATTTCCTACAATCACCTTAGATCATCGGATTTATCACCACAAACAAAAGACAAAGAAAACATTATGCCCCTAGTCCTTGTTTCTATAGTCCACTTTAGAAATCATCGAGTCAGTCAAGGAAACATAACAATAAAAAAATGATAATAAGAAAACTCATTATTCCTTTATTATAATCAATGCATTTTCTTTAAGAACATATAATTATGATTATAGTGTTTAGGAACACTTTTGGTTAATTTGTAAACACACATATAAATTATTATCAATCATAGTTCTTTCTTTCATCAATAAGTGTCTCACCTGTTTAGTGTTTAGAAACACCCTTATCATCATGATATAGTGTTTAGGAACACTTTTTAGGTCTGAGTATTGAGAAATACTATTTATCAATGGTAATGAGAAATACCTTTGTTTTTGTAGTTTAACATCTATTGCAGACCAGGGATACATGACACCCTAGCAAAAAGTCCTAACAATGACTAAGAGACACGTGTGACTTTGATCATTGCCCCATAGGAAATAGTTTACCTAGGACCTCAATGTAGACAGATTCCATCCTTAGGAAGATACAATTTTCTGATAGTATGCTTTTAGGATTTGGCTTTTCATGGAAGTGACTAGAAGATATGTAAAAATTGAGATTTACATCAGCCAAGTGTTCAAGTGTTGTCTTAATAGATAGAGCGTTGATTACAAGTAGTGCTTGTTTACCATATTTTCACCACTTGGCCAAACTTTTCTATTTTTTTTATCATGGCGCCTGTTTACCAGGTTTTCACCAAGACACTTTTTCTCTTTTCCAATTTTTTTGTACGTTTTATTTTTCTTTTTTTTTTTGGACTCACCAAGGTGCCTGTTTACCAGGTTTTCACCGAGATGATCATTTTTTTCAGGACTTATTCTATTATTTTTTATTTTTTTTCAAGATCAATATTTGTTGTTTTTGTGCTTTTTTCAGGAACTCTTTTCATTGTACATGTGCTATCTCAAGAATGTCAGGCATAAAACCTTTTCAGGTGTAGACTGTTGATTAGATCTAGTAGAACATTCCCCTTAGGTGTAGCCAATTGATAGGCTTCTCATCCAAATGATGTTGTAATGATAAAGGGACCTAGCTAGTTGGGTTCAAATTTTCCCTTTTTCTCTCGATTTTGCTAATTTTTAGGATTCTCTCTCAAAACTACATCTCCTACCTGAAAACTTATTGGTTTCACCTTCTTGTTGTATCCTCTTGAGATTCTCTTTTGATAGACTTTGAGATGACCAAACGCATGTTTTTTGCTCTCATCTAGCAATTCTAGCTCTTGTAGTCTAAAGATTCTATAGTCCTCGTTAGTGACTAGATGTTTCAATGATACCCTCAGTGATGGAATCTCTACTTCAACTGGTAATACTACCTCTGATCCATAAACTAGTGCAAAAGGAGTTGCGCTAGTTGGTGTTCTGATGCTAGTTCGGTAAGCCCATAATGTTGGATTTATTTGTAAGTGCTAGTCTCTTCCTGATTTAATCATTGTCTAATGAAAGATTTTCAAAATAGTTTTGTTTGATGCCTCAGCCTGTCTGTTACCTTGAGGGTAATAGATTGATGAATAGTGCTGGGTGATTTTAAATTGGAGACATCAGTCACAATCGACAAGGGTATTCCATATTGACATATGATATAGTTCATGATAAACAATGCAATTTGTTTTCCATTTGCATTAGATAGTGGCACAACTTCGACCCATTTTGTGAAATACTCTGTTGCAGTAATGATGTATTTGTGTCCATTTGATGAATTTGGGTATATCTGTCCAACTAGATCAAAGGCCCATTGCTGGAGTGGCCAATGTGTTATAAAAGGAATTAGCTCTCTTGCTAGAGCATGTATTAGGTTGTTGTGGATCTGGTATTTCTTACATGTTTTTGAAAAATGGATAACATCTTTTTCCATTACGGGCCAGTAATATCCTACCCTTAAGAGTTTATTAGCTAATGAAAAACCATTCGAGTGTGACCCACACACACCTTCATGAAATTCCTTTCATGCATGATTAGACTCTTCATTTTCTAAACACCTAAGAAACATACTATCTAGAACACATCTATACAAGTCATTAGCGATGATTATATAATGTGATGCCACTCTTATACAACATGTCTTTTCATTTCTGGAATAGCTTTCAGGGATTGTTTGGTCTTTTAGGTAAGAGTAGATATGGAGATGAAACTTGAGTTTCAAGGGAACAAACAATCTAGGATTAGGGTGAGTAATAGGCGGGGAATGGGAGTTCTTCCACCAGGAAGTCATAGAAAAAATTATGTTCTCCAAGTTGTAACATGGATGCAAAAGTAGCCATCGCATCCCCTGCTCTATTTCTTGATCTTGGAATTTTCTCAAATGTGATGAAGACAAAGTATTTCTTCAAGTCTGTAATGTCCCCACCAGGGAATCCAGAAGGAATTAGGTCTTATGACCAAAAATTGCAACTAACAAATTTTTTTCCTAACATTACATCATTACTACTTCACATTTACATTCCTTAAGGTTCCCTTAATGAACTCATTTACTAACATAGTTACATTACTTATCCAAATTCAATTTCATTTCCTTTCTTTACTTTCACATTTTAGAACTTAAGAGATAGGATAAGAAAATAACATTTCTGGGTAAAAGCATAATTGAGTGTCACCTTTTGGGCTAACTCAAATCACTCGGCCTAGTTAAACTCGGCCGAGTTAGACTTGGCTGAGTCTAACACAGCCCAGTACACGTAGGCACCACACAGCACCGAATGGCATCTATGTGGCCCATTGGACTGGGTCGAGTGGTACTCGGCCGAGTAGGACTCAATCGAGTCTAAATAATATTTTTAATATAAAAAAATATCACAAACCACTCATTTGCACACTATTAGGCTATTTGAGTGGGGCCAACCCCTAAGGGGACTCGACCAAGTCAGACTCAGCCCAGTTAGACTCAGCCCAGTTGGACTCGGCCTAGTCTACTTAGGTGGCATGCCATGTTGGCAGCCAAACCACCAAAAACACAAAAAAATTAGAATTTTGCACTTCTATTGTTCCTTTCTTAGATCAAAATAGAAAATGTTAAAAAACTAAAAGTACACTTTTCTAGATCTTGGAAGTACGATTCTGGACATATGAATTTTATATTGTTTCATCTACAAAATGTTAAACAAATTTGCTAAAAACTACATGTAGGTATATTAAACTTTGAGAAGATGTTGATTCAGAAAATATAGAAAAATACTAAATCAATTTAGAAAATTTTTAAAATTATATACAGCACTAGAGGAGAGAGTCCTCTTCAAGAATATATAATTTATTTGGTTTTTGGTATAGTTTTGATAGGGTACAAGTGATGGGAAACAAAAACTGTTGATTTCAGGTAAGGGCGACTTTCAATACTTATAACGGGTAAACTATATATCGAAAAAACTTCTTTCTTTTTTCTTGCACTAGATATACATGTCATCTAAAACATATTCTAAAATTGGAGAGAAAAAAAAATGTTTTACTTATAATGATTTGACGGGAAGTGAACTCCCTTATTTGTAGTATTTTTAGGATATGAAAAATAGACCTAAAAAATTAAAAAAATATATTAATTTTTGCTCAAATTAATTTTTAAAAATTATAGGCATAAAATTCATCCTATTTTACACATTTCATCAGTTTACATCATCTTCAAATTCTCAATAGAAATGTGACTTTTATGCCCTTGAAGTTTTTTAATTTTTGTGTTGTTAGCCTCTTCCTTTGTAAAAGGGTGACAACTTATTGTGCTTTTACCCTTCTTTTACAATTATATTTCTTACTTTCATTTCTCCTTCCTACACATTGAATAACTATTCCTTACAAATTATATCTTAACCTTAGCATAATAAACATTTTCTTTCATTGCAACATAGAAGAGATAGAAAATATAATTTCAACATGACATAATATATTTCCAACTTTGATCTTTCAAATAAAAACCCTTGAAACAAAGCCTAGAACTATCCCTCCCAATTACATTGCCTTTATTTTCAATTACATCTTTCTGATAATAGATCTCATAATAACAGATACATGAATGGCCCGAAGGCATTACAACATATCTTTTCATCTTTCCTTTCATAATACAAAATACAAATATCTGCATCAATACATAAATTTGAATGCATCCAAGTCACAAACCATGAACAGGACCTTGAACGATTCTTGCCATCCAACCATGTGGAACTGATGAGGTTCCACCCCCCATGCTAGGAGATAGAACCAAGATACTCACAAGGCCCTAAGAAATCTAAGGCTACACAAAACCCTAATCTAAAAGAAATAACATAACAATATATCACTTTACTAATCACAAGGGTTAGGTTCCTAGTATACCCTCTAGGTGAGTGTAATCACATATCCTGGATTTTGGGATCCTTCTTGGCAACCATGTAACCCTAGTTCCCCCTTTATGAATAGGGATCCATCCTGGTAGTTATCCATGGTCCCGGTACTCCAATAGGACTATGTGGCCATTAATATGTTTTCTTTCATTATCTTTTGTTTCCCCCCTTTCCTAGATTATTTTTTAGGTTATCACTTTTTACTAACCCACCCATAGGATCATCCGGTAACCACTTTAGGGTTCCAACACCTATGGTACCTAGTCCCCTACCCACACACACACAAGCCATGGAAACATCAAATACTTTCAAAAGATCCATCTCATAGGTCTAGGGAGCCCTCCGGTGCAGTCAGGCCACCCGAACAAGTCCTGACCTTATATTATGGACTCTACCAAAACCCAAGTATGAACAAAAGCTTAAAATCAAAACCATGTATAGAAAATCATTAAACACAACCTAAAACTCTCCACAAGCATTTAGACAACATTCCATATCTTATTTCAAAAATCTAGGGAAATATCATGTGCCTGAAATTTGGCCAAGTCTGAATTTTTAAGAAATCTCAAAATTAGAAGTTGCATCTTAACTCCTATGAAGTTGAAACCTATCTCAATCATCGCAGAAGGTACCTAATTCTTTTATACAAGTATAACTTAAAGTAAATGTTATACTTGTATAAATCATGTTTTCCTCGGTTAACACTAATCTGCTCGGTTGGTACAGTCTTCTTGGTTGACACTAGTTTGGTCAGTTGACACTACTTTGGTCGGTTGACACTGCTTTGGTTAGTTGACACTGCCTTGGTCAGTTAACACTGCTTTGGTCGGTTGACACTACCTTGGTCGGTTAACACTGGTTTGGTCGGTTGACACTGCCTTGGTCGGTTAACACTGGTTTGGTCAGTTGACAATGGTTTGGTCGGTTGACACTAAACTGACCTGGCTCAGTTACTACTAAACTGACCTAGCTTGGTTACCACTAAACCGACTGGGCTCGGTTAATACTAATTCGACAGAAACTACAAAATATGACTATCAACTCTGACTTGCGGGTTAAACTGGGCATTATGGGGACTATGGTTTCCTAATTTGAGCATGACCCATTTGAGATCTCCCAGTTTCCCTTTATAAATGGCTCATAAATCCATCCTATCTATCTAACAAATCTATTCTAGATTTGGACAAAGAAAGGTGGTGCAAAAATAAATATGAAACTGTAGGTTTGAAATAGAAGTTCTAAAGCCTTGATGAACTCATGGACATTTTGTATAAAAAAGGAGATACAAGGAGAATGCTAAGGACCCTACAACCTCTTACAAATGTAGAAATATTCATATACATACAACATGGAAAAATATTTAAACATAATCCTACACTCCAAATCACTAATATAGGCACAACATATATATGTATAACATAATCATTATGAAATTTACATAGACCATACAACACATAGAGAACACATTCATACACAAAGAGGAAGAATGGAGATTCTTCCCAGTTTAGACCCTACCTTGGGTCCTGTGGAGAATCCTCTTCCCTTGACTGGAGAATATCTATGAAACTTCAATCCTTGAGTAGATATCCTTTTGGAAATATTCCTCTGGAAATCAATTCCAAGCAATCCTCACACAGAAGACTTCACCAACCGAAGACTCTCAGACTCACATAAACTTTCACCAAAAATTTCCCAAGAAATCAATTACAGACAACTCAAAAGAAAACAAATCTTCCAAAAATTATCATCCTCCCGCACACAAAAATCTTCAATTATTTATCCCCCAACTATGTGGTTGGAGGAGTTTCTTTACGGGAAGAAACTTCTTCAACTTCCATAGTTGGTTGGAGGGACAACCAAATAATTTCCCATAAAGACTTAATCAAGGTTTTTAATAAATTTAATTAAAATATCTTTTAAATAAAAGCATAACAAGAATAATAGACAAATACCTTTCAAGAAAAACACATAGCACAATAGGAAAACAAGTAGCCTAACTTCTAGGAGGTCTCAATTTCAACTCCCTCCTAGATAGCCAATTTTACTACAAAGGACATTTTCCTTTTATTATTATTATTTTTACTTTTTTTATTTAATACATTCATTGAATATACTTTATTTAACTCACTCTATTTACTTATTATAAACAACATATCATTAACACAATTAATGAAAACATACAATTATTATTATTTATATAAGCATGGATATATGTGTGTGCACCCACATATACACATACCTATATAAAATACAAACAATTATAACATAATTATTTATGATACATATAAAATAGATTAATTCTAACACATAACATAAACTTAGACCAACATCAAATCAAGTCCAAAACATAACTGCATTCCATTTTCCCAACTAGGATAACTTCCTAAATAGAATTCTAAGTCCATCGGTAACCTTGAGAGTAACTTGGTTAAATCTCCACACATCAACAGT